>LIEC01009494.1:12180-46777 GCA_001925005.1 Drosera capensis | reverse complement strand
GGGGGTTTGTGGGTTGATTTAAAATTAATTATCTTGATTGAATTTATAATAATGATTATGTGAGATTCGAAAAATCTTTCCTTTTATGATATAAAATCAATCATGTTGATTAATATAATTTTATAGACACATTTTGTAATATATAAAGATTGTTTTCTATTGTGCACATAATATTTTGAACACCTTGCAACATAATTTCGGAAGGGTTGCTTTATCATATAAATAACACAGTTCCTCCTACAAAGACAGAGTTAATGATGTGAGTGCAAATGAATATTAGCATCTCTTAAAAAAATCTGACGCAAGCGCGTCTGCTCATCCATTATATTACCCGCAGTGCCTCAATGTCTTTGTTAACTAACGATGAAGTGCGTCAAAAGTATATCTCACTTACGAAATCTTCAACCAAACATGAAAGGATTATCCAAGGAAGTTACCGTTTAGTGGAATTGCGGTTATCATCGGGTACAGGCTTTACCTTCCATGATTCTGCTAATGAAAAAGATGTATATGAACGAAAGTACTAGTGGGCTCCCATAGACAGAAGAAAACTACTGAATAAGACTTATTCCATATGACATGGATCAAATTTTAGAAGAGAAGATTCGTCGAATTAATGAGAAATCTCTGTTATTTCTGCACTTCCTCATTTGCTATTGCTCACATTATCTATTATAGCAGGACACATTGTCAAGAACCCATAATCGTGTATTTTGGTTCAACAGACTATTGAGCACAGGGCTATCATCTCAAACTCTCAATTAGAAGGCATGAGCCATCATCGTCAGAGGTCAGACTATTAATGTGCATTCTTTCAACGCAATGGGAAACCACCGTATGTAATTAAGAGCAGCTTTAGACTTGTATGAAGTTCGATGCTAATATGAAGGTTGGACAGCATCAAAAGAATCTCTTTACAGAGAAGCAACCTATCGTGGGATTTCCATGAATAAATGAGGCAGAGATTAGGCGGGTGAACTGGAGATGCCGACCCACGAGAGGATAAATAAATACTCCCTCCGTTTCATAATAGATGCAATATATATATATATATATATATATATTTTATTATTCTATACACATTATACAAGTCTTTTATTCATATTAAATCGTCTCTAATCGTTCCGATATTAACTTGAAATACATAATTTACACAACCATTAATGTTTCATGATAAATTTATAAAAAAAATACGTTTGATCGCGTGTCAAATGTTACATCCACATTGTCAAGATAATGCATCTATTATTGTGGGGTTTCCTGTATGTCTCTCCGGGAGTCCAGGTGCCTTCGATGAAATCAAGCATGAGTTTTACATACACCCACTCCTCATTTTGTTGTCTATCCTGTGAGTTGTTTCCATCACGTCCAGCGAATTAAGCAAGCATACCACGCGCCAATGGAGAGACTTCTGCAAGAGGAGTACCACCAGCAAGAGGACTTGGGGCGGGGGAGCTCCGACAAATTGGGCAGGTAGGGCGAAGGCGTAGCCATGGATCAACACACTTGAGATGAAACAGATGACCACAATCGGGCAAAAGGCGCAGGACGTCAGTTTCTTTGTAGTCCCCTAAGCAGATAGAGCAACAAGCGGATGAGCCGGTAGAGTGGTGATGGCCTGCACCACCTGTACAGCTGCCTTTGTTGTTGCCGCGTATTTTGGCTTGAGAGTAGAGCAGTCTGGGAAAGGTGCGGAGGGTGGCCTCATCCAGTCCCGAGTCGGTAATACGTATTGAAATCGCCGGTTCCTGAATATGTTGGTGCTGCGGCTGTTGCTGGGGAGGACGCAGATTGACACCGTGGAGCATGGATGGAGTCAAGGAGCCCCTGGGAAGAGGGGGCCATTGATCCCCTTGCAGGTGGATGCGGGTGCAAATGAAGGAGATGAAGGTAACAAGTATGATGATGATGAGAACACAGACAAAGACAACAACGCCATAGTTGATGTCCCCTGTATCATCCTGTGGATAATCCACATCTTGGGTTGTGGCTGCGCCGCCAGGGCTGATGCTGTTTGTAGCCATGC
Organism: Drosera capensis; assembly: GCA_001925005.1. Lineage (NCBI taxonomy): Eukaryota > Viridiplantae > Streptophyta > Magnoliopsida > Caryophyllales > Droseraceae > Drosera > Drosera capensis. Next base: position 44,751 of record LIEC01009494.1, on the reverse strand, counting down.
TACTTCTTGCGTCCTGATCTTGATAATCTCTCTTCTTCTACGACATCTTCTTCTTCTTCTTCTTCTTCTTCTTCTACGACATCGTCTTCTTCTTCTTCTGGGTTAGCTTGCAAGCTGGCTCAAATCGGATGATGGGAAAAAGGAAGATGAAGCTGCGCGTGTTGTGAAAGTCAAGAAAAGATGGATAGGAGAAGAAGTATCCCTTTATTTGAAGCAACCAATCAATCAACAAGTCCAAAGGTCTGCTATGTCAGCAAGAAAGATTATACCACCCCCAGAATGTGAGTGTTTTTTTTCCTGCTAGGAGTACTGTTTAGAGCTAGAAATTGGCGAATCAGTTAGAATTTTGAATGTCATCCTCCTTCCATTCCCAGCTCCGATTGGTCGCCTTCCTCTGTGGCTCAGGCTCAGGCTCGGGCTCGGGCTCAGGCTGGGGCTGAGGCTGGAGTGGTATTGTATAGGAATTAGGATTAGGAGCAGGGCCAGTTGTGGATTCATTTTTCTGCGAGTCCCTTTCAGTTCCTACCCAAGGGATTACCATCAGTAATAATAACTAATAAGTCAACTCTTGCCGTAGGTCCCCAACTGGTTAAGTATATCATTCGCCAGGAATTATTTAGCAATCATCGATCCAGTATAAAAAAGAGGGAGCGGGAACTAAAAAGAGAAATTAGTAATTAGTAGTGGTATAATTTTGAGATCGCCCTCAACCAAACACAGATGACAAAACCTCCCGAAGTCAAGATATATCGCGAAGCTTCCGAGTTCTGGACGTGCTGTGATAGACGGAAGGATCTGTTCTCAGAACTCAGAACAAGCCACAAATATCAAAAAAACCACCGTGGCTTTTAACAGATCTCAATCATGCAGCAGCAGCAACAGCATCCCAACAATTTCAAATTGTTGCTTGCATATCATGATGATACACAGACTATAATACTAATTAGTAAATCACTAACAAGTAGCAACCTAAGCTTGCTAATCAGACTAGACTACGAAAAGTGGACACGACAATCCTTCCAATCATCTACCGTACCCGATTGGATAGTAATTACTAGCTACTAGTACTATAGTAGGTTAGCACACCGGCAACATTCATCCATTCCTTTTTGTTCGCCAGTTTGACTGGAAAAATTATGGCCTGAGGAAATTCAAATTTGCAAACTGAGGATAGAGAAATCAGACGTGAAAAGTCTTTGAACCATGGAAGGCAAAATATGAAATATCACACATGTAGGCACCCTTCCGCTTCGATTCATCTCATATGACAACAACAATTTCACAAGTGCACATCGCCGCGTACAGCCGCAGCCTTGTTGTTCCAGGAGAGCAAGTCCATCCGTTCCCCCAACCCGCATCATCATATCCATATGAGGGATCAAAGCTGTTTTTGTACCTTGCTAATAAAATAAAAATAAAATAAAATGCAAGTACAAATGAAAAAAATTCCAACAACAATAAGCCAAAAACTCCATTCGTACAAATAGAATCATATGTCATGACAATAATATCTCATGAATCATACGTTTCACACATCAGATTGCCCATATAGAACAAAACAAAAGAAGAGGCATCAATCCAATAAGCATTGCTTCTGCTTCAGATTGGTAAGAGTATCTCAAAAAAGTAAAATGCTCAAGCACATACTTATCATGCAAGACATGAGGGACGTTAAAGTAAAAGCTTATTTGAACAACAAAGGTACATCTATCCAGTCAAAATACCTACCAACCAACAAAGGGACAGTAATCTCCCTTAGGCCGAGCCCCAGCCTGCCACCGTTACTGCTGAGCGCACTGAACTCTCTGAGCACCTCCTCCATGCATATCATCGTCCTCATCATATGCTTCCTGCTGGGCTTGCGCTTGCTTCCTCCGCATTTCTTCTTCAATATTGACATCATGCAGCGTAGTCTCCTCGCACTCCTCCAATTCCGTGTTAGAAAGGGGAATTGATGGCCTTGGTGGAAGCACCGCCTCCACAGCCTTGCACTGCTCCAAGCTCAGTGACTGTGGGAACTCTATGCTGAATTGTATGTATAATTTGCCCTTCATGAATGGCCTTTGGTACATTGGCATACCTTCATCATTTATAGCCTTGAATTGGTCTGCACCACCCCACAAAAATCCATCAGATATATCCAACATAATCACAAGGAGTGGTGACCGGCGACCAGGTACAATTAAAAATAAATGATACACAGATGACTTTAGAACTTGGTACAGAAGCACATAATTCTTGGAGACTTTCTTAAACCAAATCAATACAATAACTCATTCTATGGTTCCATCAAATGCACAATAAATGTGCTGAGCATACAAAGCTCTCAAGACAATGTCGATGGACACCTAGCAGTACACAAGTTAGTAATATACTACATTACAAGACAAGCCTTTATCTCATTATGCGAATGAGTGTGCGATGTCTTCCGTAAGGTCATCATGAACCAATGCCATATTGTAATCATATCTATCAATTTCATCTCTCTAAAGATGCACCAACAAATCTTCATTCGAAAGCTCATCTCTGATCCTACTTTAATTGTGATTACCTCAAGATATCAGAGCATTCATGAACTAAGATCACGAATTCAAAGCAAGAAATACTTGAGTGATTTATCATAAAACTAGACCATTTCGTAGAATCAGTTTCTCAATAGTGACTAGTGGCTAGCATTATTATCTTTGATTCTTCCCGGAGATTCAATGGTGAATCACGGTTTTTTCCCCAAAATTCTTTGATTTATTATATTTCTCCCAATGGCTTGTTCTTTTAACTCTTTCAATCAGCCAATGAACTTATAATCTCAATTCGCAACTACTGGATTTCCCTGACAACTAATCAGATGAACTCCATAGCATCGGTGATGCAAACAACATATACCAATCACCCATTTATACATGGAACTTTTCAGAACTTGAAATAAGATGCAAATTTTGCATATTGCTTCCACTTCAACCAATCCACTATTATCATGTAAGCAGCGCCACCTACTAACCATGTCTATCTAACATCAATCCAAGGCACAAAAGAAAGTCCCTTTAGAAAAGAACTAATTTTACTCCAGAATTATTCTAACATTCAATGTAATCCATAACCAATATCATTTCTACTAAGCATTAAGCCCTTTTTCTTCCATGATCACCTTCAATTTCACAATTACCATATTCTCCTAGACCTAATAAAAATATCACTAGTGAACACCCAGTCAGTATTTCATAATACATTCAAGTCAATCCAATCAGGTTTCAAGTTATCGGGTCGGCAATCATTCCGATATTTGTTCCTCTTTTCCTTCTTTCCTTCATTTTTTTCATTTTTATTTATTATATTTCAAAGTTTTCAGGGTTTTTTAAGTGTTTTTTTTGGGGGGGGGGGGGCAGTAATAATGTTTATTACATTGTTCTTTTTATTAAAATGTCTCCTAAACAAATTTACATGATTTAACTCAGCCATAATTACATGATCGCAAATTAGGACAAACAAACATGACAAATTACCTGGCTTGACAACTTCTCCAGGCTGAGATTTAATGCTAAGTTGTCTATTATCCAGGTGGGTCAAGACAAACTGGAAACCACATAGCGCCTCAGTCAGTGACAATGTATGCTCATAGAATAGGTCATCACCCTTGCGCTTAAACTTTGGATTCTCTTTCTGCTGCAGGACGAATACTATGTCGCCAGTTATTGTGTCAGGCTGCAATAATATGGAGAAGCATGAAACTTAGTATCCATGTACGGTGTACCATAAGAAAATAGCAATAGTAGGATGTAACAAAGTTCACAATATGAGAGGGGAAAATATTTACAGCTTCATCTGCTTCTCCAGTAAAGGTTATCTTCTGCCCATTCTGCATTCCCTTCTCAACAACTACTTCCAAAACTTTCTTCTCCTGCAAAACCTTCGCACCTTTGCACTGTGGGCAGCGATCTATATCATTGATAGTCTCACCAGTACCCTTGCATTCGTTACAAGGATGCTGCATCTGCTGAATCATAGAAGGGCCAAGTTGTCTAATCGAGATTTTCATTCCAGATCCTTGGCAACCAGAGCATTTCATTGAAGCTCCCGATTTGGACCCTTTGCTGCAACCATTGTAAAAAAGAACATACATATTATAAGAACTAAGAAGCTTGGATATTCGTCACACACTAGAACTGATAATCCACATGAGGATCCATATCAGGCTTTGGCTGGTACGCATTGGACCCTTGCCTACATATTTATAGAAACAGATTCCTAAAAAGTGAAATGCATATCACAGCATGAAAATCCATCTAGGGCAACCCAACTCACTGTGATCTGCATAGTGGCTACAAGTAACTAGTCGACTAGTCAGACAACAAGGCAAGCTGATCAACTGCTACTCCCTCCGTCTCATGAAAATCCCTCCGTCTCATGAAAATTATAACAGTTTGATTTTGATATTATTTTGTATGCATTTTTTACTGGTTTCATTTTAATAAAAATGAAGTTTTTTAAACCTAGGTTACACTACACAACAAGAACTATAATTAATGTATCACGAAAATTTTACAAAAAAACATAATTTGATCGTGCCGCGAGGTGGGTCACAGTTCACCTTGACATGTATGCACAATCAATTCGTTGTAATTTTTATGAGACGGAGGGAGTATAATATTCAGTAACAACTAACAAGTTATATGATAGCTAATCTTCCTCTAGGTGTCATCTCCCTAGAGTTAATAGAATATTGGGTAGGAGAAGGACTACGTGAGGCAGCTATATTGCATTCCACCCAACTCCCAAGAGAAAGAGCAACCCCACTACAAGATACACAGATGCATAAAAATGTAGTTAAGGAGGAGATCCATATTATGGATCAACCGCTCACCCGTTGCATTTCGCACATATCACATTGCGGGACAAAGGCAGCTTCTTCATAGTACCATTGTAGAGGCCCTCCAATGAGACTTTCATAGGATGAACCACATCCTCACCCCTCCTTTGCCTTCTACCTCTACTGCTGCTGCCACCTAAGACAACACAGTGAGCATCAGATTCGGTTGATTAAATATAAAAACCCAAATCACCTCCTGGAGGGGAAAATTAATGTGCATAGTATTCTCACCACCACCAAAAGGGTTTCCACCAAAAAATGATGAGAAGATGTCAAATGGGTCAGGTCCGCCACCTCCACCACCCATTCCTTCCTTGAGGGCATCTTCGCCATATTGGTCGTATATCTCACGTTTCTCTGGGTCACTGAGAACCTCATATGCTTGAGCCAATTCCTTGAACTATATGTCAAACCAAAAACCCAAACCATTGACATCATCTCCTAATTTCAAAGCAGTTGTTGACGAGGGAGTGAGGGACAACAAGATGAATAAAAAGGATCAACCATAATTTGAACAGGCTATTTCAATTGCATTTGATCCGCATGATAGAAATGTTCTACCTCATCCTGTGAAACACCTTATTTACTGGTTGGCTCAACCATAGATAATGAATTACCAGCTACGCATAATTATACTTTTACCGAAGGAGGAAAAAGTGATTTTGAAAGTAATTTTGGGCATATGCATGATTAGGTTTCAAGAAACAATACTAGGTGCAAGGAGTGGGCAGTGAAATGAATCAAAAAAAAAAAAAACAGGTCCTTCGCACTGGAGACTTGAAGAGTAAGGGAGTCTCTGAAAAAGGTACTACTAGAATTATGATTGAGACCTTTTCGGGATCGCCGCCCTTGTCGGGATGATTTTTTATAGCGGCTTTCCTGTAAGCCTTCTTGAGATCATCCTGAGAAGCGTTTTTGGAGACTCCCAATATCTCGTAATACTTGCTGTTGTCGCTCTTCTTCGGCGCTCTACCGAACATCTCTTTACTCTTCTCAGATTGGCTAGTTTAGTTACCTTTTTGCCTCCCCTTGCCTTTCTCCTCCGTACTTCAACCAAAACCCTAATATTTCATATCGTAGAAATCATAACAATTCAATGGCAAGTTCTAATGCAAAGAAAATGAAGACGACGACGACGAGGAGGAACACTAGGAGAGCGACAGAGAACGAAAAGTGTGACCAGATCCACCAGCAGAAAGTGAGGAGCAGCCAGAGACACGGCAGGCAGGCGAGGAAGCGAAACAACAAGCGCTATCATATATTTCAGATCGCCCTTCTATTTAACCTCTGTTTTTTTATGGATATTTTATGATAAAAACATGGGTTCGTTGATTTAAAATCAATGACACGAAAAAATTATATAAGGATGATTTTATAAAATAGAATTTTTTTTAAAATTTATTTTTTGAAATAAAATCAACCATTTTTGTTTATAATATTCTTTTGTTTTTTTATTAATATTTTTTCTATTTCATTAATTTATAAATTTTTGAATTTATATAAATGTCGACGTAAAATTTGACACGTGTATAATAACGATCAAACATAATTTTTTATAAAATTTATCCTAAAACATCAATGATAATGTAACTTACATACTTTAACCTAATACATATTACGAAACGATGACACGTGATTTGATATGAAAATGAGACATATATTACTGCGTATATAATAGTGTAAAATACGTACATGTTAATAAGTGGGACAGAGAGAGTATAACATATAAATTTGATAGGAAAATGTATATTTGTAATGAATTTATGTGGATTTTGATGAAAAAATAATACTCATTCGATCCAAATTAAAAGTGATTTTTTTTTATCGTCCCAAAATAAACGAAATGTTCTTTTTGGTTGCCCAAAATAAATGAAATGTTCTTTTTTATAATCTTTTAATATAAAAAAATTATCAAATTAATCTCATCTTATACAATACACCAATTATTTTTTTTCTAACAGATATTACAGTTATCTCACTATCACTAACAAAATATTATTTCTTCATTAAAATTTATAAAAATTCAGCACTCGTATAAATTTTTGTATCGGATCAACATGTTATATTTAATTTGGGTTGAAGAGAGTATTTTTTGATAATAATGGGGTTTGATACAAAAGAAAGAGTTAATGGATGATATACTGTATCAGATAAGATTGATTATGTTATTTTTTCTGTTTCATTTACTTTGGACGAAAAAAGAAAGTGCTATAACTAATAAGCGATTTTACCCAAAAATATAAGTAAAGTAAAAAAAATCCCACTCATACAACACGAGAAAATAATTCCTAAAACATACACATGTCTTTTCCTTCACCATCACATTCCTTTTCCCTCCTCATCTCTCTTTCCTCCCCCTCTTCATTTTGCTCAAATCATTCATCATCATCATACACATTCGTCACTCTCGTCATCATCTCTTCTAGATCTTCTCTACAAGACCACAGCCACAAAGAAACTCCAACAATATCTCAAACCACCATTGACCAACACCACAAACCCACCTTGAATCATCAAGCCTCACCCTTATTTTTGTTATTTGATGTCCTATTTTGTTATTGTATTGCGTTTGTAAGTATGGTGTTCGATGAAATAGGTCGATTTGAAGACGTTCGTAAAATGTTCGATGAAATGACACAAAGAAACATGACGCCAGTTCAACATGACGTTTGTTGTAATCGAAACAAGATGTTTGTTTTAATCGAAACACCATCATCGTCATCGACCCATTATCATCATCGTGATCATCGTATTCACAACCATAGAAAATCACCCATATGAAATCATCATCGTCATCATTAATATCAAAAACGCCTTTGTCGTCGTCGTCATTCTCGGATCGTCACTATCATCGTGATCATTATATTCATCACCATAGAAAATCTTCCACATGAAATAATCATCGCCATCATCGATTTCAAAAAAACCATCGTCGTCATCATCGTACTGGGATCGTCATTGTCGTCATATTGTCGTTTGGTCTAAAGATGATGATTTACAAATTAGGGTTTGATGATTGGATAAGGAATTTGATAATTATGGTGATGACGATGATGGTGGTGATGGTGATAGTGAGGATGAGTAGAGTGGGGGAGAGATGGAAACGGTCGAAAAAGACAGGAGGATTAATCACCGTCTAAAAATCTGATTAATCCCCGTCTAACGGTCAAGACTCTCGACAGTGATCAAACTGTTTAGGGTCGTCTAACGTCATCACACCGTTTAGGGCCGCCTAATATCTTTTAGAACATTAGAGGATTAGATGGGATGAATTAATTATAATTTTTTGAATTTTTTTTAATTATGTATTTGGATTTTTTCACAAAATTATACTTTTTGGATAAATCATCATTTTTTTTTAAACTATCTCAACTACTCTCTTTTTTATTGGATTATCCTTTTCAATTGATGATGTGACATAAAAGCCTATCCAGAAAGAAGGGGAGGGGAGGGAAATGGAGAGAAATGGTGAGTTTGTGATTTTTTTTTTTCAGAGAGAGGAGGGAGTGATTTGAGAGGAAAAAGAAAAGAAAAAATAAGAAGATTATTTTTCCTCTTAAAATTAAAAGTTTTGAAGAGAAAATGGAAAAAAATTATGAAAATATATTAAATCAAATAGTTATATTGTTATAACAAAATTAAAGATAAAAATTAATTTATAATTTTTTATTTTAATTATCTTTTTCAAAACTTACAAATACAACAACTATTTTTTTCCCCTCTTTCCTTCCCCTCCCCTCATCTCCTTTCCCCTCACCTCCCCTCATAATATAACTTACATAGTCAAAATGCCCAATGCTGCATAGCCAAATTTGACATGCAAAATAACAAAACACCAAATTATAGCTAGAGAAAGTAATCTCATTGAAGTGAAAATATGTGACTCTATTGCTGTAGTATAGCTTTAACCACCGAAACAGCAAGTCCATTAAACGAGTTGAGCAATGTAGAAGATACCGAACAAGTGGCCAAAGTTTGACAGTTTCCAACTCCAAATATAAGCTGATAGAACCAAGCATCGTCAAATATAAGTTTCGCTTACAGTTACATTATGCATAACAAAAAAAAAAAAAAAAAAAAATCGAAATGCTAACATCGTTGATTAAAGATCAGAGCATGGAAGTCATCCAACTGCTGCTCTTCTGGGTAAATTAGCTGATTCATTATTGTCAGGGAATAAATTCCCATCCTTCTATTCTACAGATCAACCGAAGAGGACCACAGAAGAGACTCTTTAATTAAACCCGGAACGATTCATAGACGCCTACAGCCTTGACTGAACACTGCTCAAGCTTGCTTCGATGGATCCATGTGGTTCATCCGTTGGTAGATACACATCATCATCAAACTGCAAGAACAGATCGTTCAGTAAAATCAGAAAAGCACATTCTGCTGCACAGAAGTCAAATTAAAACATCAAGAAACTATGTTGGTGCCAACAACCTGCCAAGTAACTCACGTCGCATATAAAAGCAAAACTCAACTACAAAGATGCACGAGACAGAGTGTGTTGCATCATCGCAACATCAGGTGCTGCTGCATAACTACGTGGATTACATACCTTGTCATACCCACTGTCCACGTGGATTTTGTTCTAAACGCGTAAGATCTACTGGGATAACATCATAACATTTCAATGCACAATCGTAAGGGTTACCTTGACAATAGGTGGCCCGTCCTTGCTAGATAGGTTAACAGGAAGAAAATGAATATTTGGCATCTTCAACTGGATTGATTCTATATCTTGGAACCTGGAAATTAATCACACAATGAACGAAGAAATTTAACAATTGCATAAGCAGACTGTCCATCAAAGGACAACACAAAACACCCTATTATCTTCATGCACGTTCAAGCCTGGATGAGAGTCGAAGACAGAACCTGCTAAGAACAGCTTTTGCCATTTGATACAGCGTGCTTTGAACAGAAGGGCTATAAACCCCCTCTTTTGGAGGGCCAAAGAAAGTTTCAACCAATGATCTGTGCACATCCCAGTATCTCTCAGAGAAGTGGAGAGGTTTTGAAGGAATGCTAGATAGAGAATCATATTGATACCTGCATGGAGTGGAAGTTTATGATCACACTAAGATTTCAGATACTGTACCTAAGAACCTGATCACACTAAGACTAATAACAGTCACAGCTTCATGATGACAGAGAAAACCTAAGAACCTGATTCTTGATGAAGAAACTTCAAAAATTTCAAACAAAGCATACCTCCATGACGCTGTGACTTCCGTGGCTAACATCCTCTCCCGTGTTTCTGGCAGAAGCGTGTTCTTATCCCTGAAAAAGCCCTCGAAACCTGACTGTTACAGGAAAAGGAAAAGGATTTAGTGCATTGATCTTTACCACTCTTGGAGGAAGACAAATAGCTAGAAAAACAAGGAAAAGTTCAACAAGATTCAAACTGAGAATTGCTTCTTAGTTATTACAAACAACCTTCACTTCAATAAATCATCTACAATGATTCACAACAGTTGCTTCATGCGTGGATGCAATATAGGAGATGGGCTGGATTAGCTGATGCAGTTGGGGAGAGGCAACTAATACACAAAAAAGGGTGAAAAACATGGGAGGTGAACATGTCAGCGTGTTCCAACATGTTGCAACTTCCTATATTCAGAAAAGAGCATTTCCGCATAACGTGTCGTGTTACGTGCCCATGTCCATGCTACATCGAAGAACCCAATGCTACATGTATTATGTATATCACTGATACAAATAGATGCATTTATGATCGAGGCACCCTTACCTTCGTAGTCTTCAGCACGGCCAAGCCATCAATACCTGATGTCAGCTTCAGAGCACCAGACTTACTCAGAGCAACTTCAGTCACGTGCTTTTCTGATCCAAGCTTGAAACCTAAAACAAAAAAGAGAAACCAGGCAATATTGTGTTGGCCTCATCACTCAGAGATCTGGGAACCACACAACAGCATGATGGTATGACCAAATGTCCCAATAAAGTATATCAGTCAACCCATCAACTATCAGGACCTGCTCAAGACCTCGAGTTAAGCAGCTTGCTATTGCCTAGTTAGTTACCAAATAGCAACACCAAACATCGTGTTTTCATGATGACAATTAGTAGCTCTTCAAGGATTGTCCTCAAGTTGACTACCAGATTAACAATTGCACCTCAAAAGGCCAGTTGAAGTGCGAAGCAATATCTTGGGCCTCCAAAATAAGGCGAGGGACGGATTGGGAGCGGCCCCCGGACCTTAATCATTAGTATGAGCTTTTGATTGAATCGGTTTCTAACCAAGGTATTACAGCAAGTGAGACATGAGAGCATCAGTTTGAATGTTGGAACCCACATTTGTGTTAAAGGATCATACAGTGAAATATAAAGGCCATTCACTGAAACAAAACAGATGGATTGATTGTGTCTCTACTTGCATTAAACTTCCTAACGGATAGGTTTCTTCAATTGTAACTCCAATCCATTTCTGGCATTAGAAAAGACTCATATAAGATTAACCTTACGAACACTTCTACCTCATCTAGATCTAGGTATTTCATGGACTTGTATATCCTTACCCACAAGCAAGCACATTTTTCTAGAGAAAAAATACAGGTGCTGCAGCAGCCCCTTTGCCGGAGGCTCTAAATATGTCATGGACAATTCATTTCCTTTGTTAAACATCAAATAGTAAAAAGGCGCACTTGGATAAAATGAATGGTTGTGATGCATTTGCAGATCCTAACTAGGTGTTGCCGCTTACAATAAGCGCTTTACTAGTCATATTTGACTATTGCCAGGAGAGGCTTCATTTGATATCTGTTCTTAAGAATAAGGAACCTAATGATCTTTTGACACTTCAACTAAAAACTGCAGCTTGTACATGCTACAACTCAAAACGAGCAGCCATTATTGTCTGCACAACCAAATCCTTGTGATTTTACAAAAGCTTTGACAATAAGTTAAAAAAAATAAAATCTCATAACGTCAAATAAGGTTACTGAAGACAATCTCAAGTGCAAAATGGTGCCTAGCTCAGCAGTCTGACAGCGAAAACCCACCCTAGGGTAGCCACATTAATGGTGTTGAATATTGATCAGTAACTGCTCAGATAAATACTAGGGATGGACATTTTTACGGTTCAATCGACTACGGAGAAATCAGCACCAGACCAGCAAACTTCATGTTTTATAGGTCTCTAATTCAAGGAAAAGGTTCAAAACGATTTCAAAAAGGATAGCATAGCTACACCCCCGTATCATCAAGAAAATTTGAGCGTAAATAAATGACGAACTTGAATCAAATCACACAAGCAACTAATTGAGACACAAATACGTAGCTTCAAATACAATCCCTTCTGCCCATTCTGGTGAAAAGAAAAAACACTAACCATGATTGTGTGGTTGCCCGTTTAAAGATACACGCTCCCATGGCTTTTCGACTATCTTGACAATTGCAGCAGTAACCTGAAGAGGAGGACTCCTCTAAGGTCAAGAGTAAAAACTACAGCACCAATTACAGTTCGCTATAATTTGCAAAATCTGCAGCCTTCTGTAGATTTCTATACCTGACTATAGAATGATGTGAAGTGCTTTGCAAGAGCAATCGCAAAATCTTCAGCAGAAAGTTCTTTTTGTGATTCCTTTGCTTTGACAAAGACCTGCAACAAAGATTGAAGATAATTGTTTCAAGAAAATAGATCTAGAATAGGAATAAAAAATACACAAAGACAGAGACCAGCGAAGTGTTGCCACTGCTTCAAGTTCCATTAAGGTATCTCTGGTCGTCATAGAAAGGCAAATGGAAAGATGTTGGGAATAAGGGAGCTGCAGTTGATGCAGCCAAGAAAACTGCAGCCCCATACACCGTTTTTAAAAGAGAATCCAAAAAACCATCAAGTAACCGTTTTTTATTTTTTAAAATTTTAAAAACCAGATTTGTGTGAGGGATGCAGCTTTTTTTGGCTGAATTAACTGCAGCCTCGCCTTCTCCTTGAAAATAATTATGAGATCCTAGTCACAGGAAAATTAGATACAAACCGTGGAGAATGTCTAATTGCAAAAAGATATAGCTCTTCTCAAGTGTCAGCAACTTTCACAGGAGACAGTTTCTGAACAAAACATTCATGCTGAAAAAAGCACATAGACAAAGTCTATGTCTAAGTTTCTCTACCTATCCTCGATCCAGCTCCTCAAATTAGAAACAAATCCATACAAATAAATATATGAATCATATCGAAATGTTTCAAGAAACGCAAGACTATGTATATGCATAGTAGTTAAAGCTCTAGCACACCAGTCCTTGGATCAATAGCTTCACCAAACATGAAAGAGGAAGTGGCACAAATTAAAGCTCTATCATACCAGTCCTTAAAAGCAAGCAGTGCGAGATATCGATAGGTACTTGTATCACCATAGTCTCAGTAAATTATTAGCAAGGGAATCACCCAATAATCAAGTCAACGGTGTTGTTGATATGAATCAGGTCGAAGAAACACGCAGTACAGTAGCAATTTGTGATGATTCAGAGGGAGTAAAATACTGTAGTAAAAGGGGAAAAGGTAAGAAAAACTCAACGGTGTTCTTGATGGTATCGGTGGCGACGATGGCGGAGTTGTCGTCGCGAAAGTAGGAAGGCAGGCAGTGGGAGAGGAGGCTGACGCTGACATTCCACTCGACGAAGGAATGAACTCCGCTGTTGGAATCCCTCCACACTCGACCCACCCGAACTCGAGCTTTGCCGTGTCTCTGCTGCAGCTTCAACCCTTCGATCACCTCCCCCATCTCTGAACTACTAATTTCAACCTAGTTGAGTCGAGTCGAGAGTCGAGAGTCGAGAGTCGAATCAAGTTCCTCGATATTAGAGTTGAGCTCCTCGCTAAGAATCGCCAGCAGCGCAAGCCACCATCGCTATTTGATGAAGAAGAAGAACCTTTGTCTACGAAGATGGTTGCCGTGGTCGCGTTTCATTTTTCTTCCATTACCCTTACCCTACCTACTTGGTATTTGCCGGTAATGCGAAATTGTGAATGTGATGGCCTCCCCTTTGCTTAGCTTTGCGTCTGGGACCCCAGGCCCAATCCTACAGGCTATCATCCCTATTCTCTCTATCACGCACGCTAATTCTCTTCTCAATTGGTCATCCTCAGCCGACATCTTCCTTTTGTTTTTGTATTCATCCAGGATTCCTCATACACAACTGTAACCTGGATTTCGTTTCCAATAAAACCTAACGACTTCTGGTCCACTCTAACAAATCAATTGATTTCTTCCGTCCTTGGAGCAAATTAATTGATGTTAATTTTGGATTTAGTCTAAACTGCACTAAAATATCTACTTGATCGAGTATCTGTGGGTTGTGGCAATCCATAATTTTAAGCTTCGACAGTTTTTACATATCTCTAATCTTATTTAATATATTTATTTGAGATAAAAATCAATGATAAAAATCAAACTTGAACTCTCATGATAAAAATCAAACAAAATAATTTTCAAAGTCTTTCATTGTCTAGACAACAAATACTAACTCACTCAAACTATATCTTGACTAACATGAAAATATAAAATAATGCCTATTATTCGATTGGGTATGAATATAACATAATTTATATAGTGTGTAGTGCTGTAATTCACCTATATATGATCTATTTAGTTTGTGGACTTTCACGGTTCTCTCTTCTCCTTCAAAACACTAGTGATCAAGGTGTGGATCACAATTAGAGTTACTCCAAATAGGGAAATTATTAGTATGCATCTCAGGATATGCATCTCTTACGTACAAAAGTATGGTGTATACACACCCTAATTATACCTTTTACTAATTTTAGTTCATATGGCTCAATCAATGATCACGAAAGTGTTGGTCACGGAAGCGGTTAGCCTTTGTATACAAAGAATGGCAGTGTGGATGAATCGACACCAAATAGAAGAATTCGATTTTTGCTTCTTCTAAAGAACATGATATATACCCTAAGGCGTGCTCCTCGTATTCTCTTCTAAATATACTCGTTCCGTCTCACACAAAATATGATAAATATTATCAACACCTTGAGGATTTTCGTCCACTTACTAATTATATGTTGAGTGTATGATGAAAATACAGGGCGTAAACTTTTGAAAGTGTTTCATGATAAGTTTGCATGAGATAACATTTGATCATTATGTGACAAAAGTCAAATTTCACATTAACAATAAGAATTTTTTTTTTAATTCTGTTATATCCCAGTAGATTTTGACCGTATTTAACGGAATGCTTGTTTTTTTTTTTTTTTTTTTTTAAAAGGGGTCCAATTGGACCATTAATTTCATTCCTCATATCAACATAACATAATGCGCTACAGACTTAGAAAAAGATGAGTTCCAGTAACCCCGTCGGTAGCATTCCGATGCATAAGTTGCTATCTCATGTGCCGCGTTATTTGTATCGACCATTTGTGCCGCTTTATTTGTATCGCGAGGCACTAAGCAATAAAATTCTGAGAAGCCATCTATCAACTGCAGACAATCTGTAATAGTTTCACCAGCTATGGACAACTTGTAATTTTTTTTGCATAGCCTTCTGGTGTCCCATAACGCGTATACTACAAATTAATGGAAGTAAAATAATACTCACTCCGTCCTATATTAATCGAAATGGAAGTAAAATAATACTTCCTCCGTCATATATTAATCGAAATGTCTTGATTCAACACGAAAATTTATATATGTATTAAATTTATATGAATTTTAATCAATAAAGAATATTTTTTTTATTGAAAAGAGAATGTTAAAAAAATCATTTATTTTGGGAGGATAAAACAAAAAATTACCATTAATATCGGACGTAGAAAATACTAAAAAGAAAAGGTGATTATTTGGTTCAAATCTAGCTGGACTCCATCCAGGTTGCCATCCCAATCTAGTCTGATAAACAGGTAATCTACCGAATTAAACACTGAATAATAACAAGATAAACGAACAAATGATCTTCTATGCATCGAGAAGCTATCTAACGTCGCCTTTCACCACGATGTTGGTGGTGGTGGTGGTGTTATATCTCATCTAACATCCCGAGCTTCTTCGCCAATTCCTAATTCCTCCTAAATTTGAAGGTTAATTCTATCATTTCTGTAACACCGATCGGATTGCTTTTTTGCTTTGAGGTTCTCTGCAGGTTCATAATTGATAATTATTCACATTGATTGACTTGGTCAGATAGACTATTGACATCTGCTCTCCTTCGCTGGGGCTGAAGATTCGATTAATGGCCCCGAGCATCAACAGCGAAAGCGAAGGCGAGGGGAAGAGAAAGAAAGTGGTGGTGGTCGGAGGCGGCATCGCTGGCTCGCTCATCGCAAAATACCTCCAGTCTCATGCCCATGTCTCCCTCATTGACCCGTATGTTTATATATCTACTCCCATTCCATCGCCTTTTATGTCCGTATGTGTGTATATATATACCTACTTCACACAATTCCACTGTAGACGCGGCAACCCCGTTAATCAATCATGAAGACATTATGAAGGGTCCAATATAACAATAATTAAGAGGGGGCATTGGATTGGATTGAAAAATTTTGAATTGGATTGTGATGGATTGAATTAAAATAAAATTAAAATCTATTGATATTGATAAATCCATGGATTGTTGACTAATAAAATTATAATTTAAAAAATAAATAAAAAAATATTGATTTATCAAAAATTAGATCATAATCGTCGTTTTATTTTGATACTCTTTCTAAAATTAGGAATTTTTTTTTTTGAGCTCTGCCAATGTGAGAATTTTTATCTGAATTTAGATTTGTTGAGTAGTAGTGGATTAGCGGTTTTGGTTCATGTTCTATAAATCTAATGAAGTATTGTTTTGCGATTTGTGAAGAGAATTATTCAGTAGTATATTAAGCTTGTAATTCGTTAAGAAATACAGTTCGTTTCTTGGGTTGTTATAAGTAATAATTATGAATCTATTGTTATGACCCAAAATTCCGATGGTTACTATTCTGAACTTCGTTACGTATAGATTTTTTAACATGTAAGATATAGATGGATGTATCATGACATAGATGATGTTCGTGTTAGTAAGTTTACAATATTGCGATACGTGATGTTCTCCATATTATCGTTATAGTATTGTTATTAATCTTTTGTTGTTATAATCTTAAATAGATACATAATTAAAACGATTTTCTTATTTCGAGAATTAATGCAAAAAAATTAATATATAACTTTAATTTTTCATTAATTAATAATAGAACACAATTTAAAAAATTCCATTCAATTCAATCCGGATTTCTTTAAATGGATTAGATTGGATCATTAAAATTCATGGATTTGATTGAGTATGGATTTTAATCCAATCCATGATCACCCTTAAATATAACAAAACATTTACTCCTGCACTCCCTGCAACAAAAAAGGAAAAAAAACAACTGTTGAACGTTCATTATTCTTAGTTTGGATTAACACTTAGTGTTGTCTTGTATAAATATATTTATGTCCAGCAATCGATTATCAGATTGTAACAAATTCCAACAGGAAGGAGTATCTGAGAATCACATGGGCATCCTTGAGGGCTATGGTGGAGCCATCGTTTGGAGAGAAATCATTGATCAATTATCGTGATTTTTTGACGGATGTGCAGTTGATAACTTCCGCCGCTGCTAAAATCACAGAGAGTGAGGTTTTGACTGTGCAAGGTGATCACGTTCCGTATGATTATCTTGTAGTTGCAACTGGCCATGAGGATCCTTCTCCAGTGACTAAAAGCGAAATACTGCTCCAATACGAAAAAGGTGTGCATCTGAGTGGATTTTTAGATAAATATCGATATCCTTTTATTTTTTATTTTTTATCCTCAATAATATCATCTTATGTATGAGTTCATCCACATCATCAACTCCCCCTTACACATGTGAACTGGATCCTTACTCACCTACTCACCCATATATCCTCGACACTATCTAATCTTTCCCTTGTTTGTTGCAGCACATGAAACAATAAAATCAGCTGATTCCATATTGGTTATAGGAGGAGGCCCTACAGGGGTAGAGCTTGCCGGTGAAATTGCCATTGATTTTCCTGAGAAAAAAGTGATCCTGGTCCATCGCGGATCAAGATTGCTGGAATTTATCGGGTGGAAGGCATCTAAAAAAGCCCTTGATTGGCTGGTTTCAAAGAAGGTTGAAGTGATCTTGGACCACTCCGTCAATCTTGGACTGCTATCCAAAGGCATCATTGAAACTTCTTCTGGAGAAACTATCAAATTTGATTCCTATTTTGATTGCAACGGGAAGCCTATCGGATCATTTTGGCTCAAGGATACAATATTAAAGGATAGTTTGGATATCCAGGGAAGACTAGAAGTTGATGACAACTTAAGAGTCAAACGATATAAGAACGTGTTTGCAATTGGAGATATAACAAGCATTCCGGTAATTGCTGAACTGTATATACGATGTCGATTAGGCATAGGATGTCACATGATAGTGTATACAGATATAAATTGTTTATATATGATAGAGACGAGACCTCTGAGATACTTAACTAAGTGTTTTGTGGTGCAGGAAATAAAACAAGGGTTTTATGCAATGAAGCATGCTGAAGTTGCTGCCAAGAACATAAGACTGCTGCTTGGAGGAGGGAACGAGAACAAGCTGGTTAGTTATAGGCCAGGAAAACCCGTGGCATTTGTTTCACTTGGAAGGAAAGAAGCAGTGGCACAGGTCCTGTGCTTTACGTTATGTGGTCGCCTTGCTGGCATGATTAAATCCGGGGACCTATTCCTGGGAAAGACGAGAAGGAGATATGGGGTGTAGGAGAACGTCTTTAGTTTTTCTGTGTTTTAAGATAATTAAATGAAGATATTTGTATTTCTGGTCTATCCACGAGTATTGAACCTACAGCTAATAGTCACGAGCACGAAGTACAATATTTGGTAAGCAATCTAAATTTTTTGTCCGTCTTAGGTATCTTCCCTGCACTTGATTTGAGAAAATAAGATATATTGGAATCAATTATGTCTTGCTTGGTATGACTTTGGATTCTAAATTTCTATTTTAGATGTTCTTATTGAAAAATCCTAACCGTTTGATATTACATTCTATTTTCGAAAATAAAGGATAAGAAATAGAATAAAAAACTAAAATCCAGAAAGAATATTTTTTTTACTGATTGCTGATTTAATTGGGGGAATGTTTAAGACCCTATGCTCCAATGGTACTGATATTTGTTTTGGATTTTGATTTTCTTGTTCTGTTACTGATAGTTTGAACAGTCATATCAAACAACTTCCAATAAGATGGACTAACAAGCTTGGAAAGATTTGTGTCTTCCTAAGAAGGCTGGAGGATTGGTTTTTTATCATATGAAAACATGGAATTTAGCCTTGCTGTCGAAATACATTTGGGCTATTTAATGTAAGAATAATAGGTTGTAAATTTAATGGGCTAATAGTGTGTATCTGAAGGACAAGGAGGTGAGGGATGTGGAAGCTCATGTTACTGACTCATGGGTATGGAAGAACTTGATAAAAATGAAGTTCTTGATTTTTCATTTGTTTAAGCCTGGTATGGTTCAGGTTAATGTGAAAGACTTATCATGCACAACGAGGAAGTGCCTTATTCCTGATGCTGCTAAGGTTATCTGGTAGAGATTAGTGTGGCAATTCCTCGTTGTGCATTTATTGTATGCTTAGCAGTCAAGGATAGGCTTCAAACTAAGTCATGGTTATATAGAAGAGGTCTTATTAACGATGATGTTTGTTCTTTGTGTGAAAGAGAGGATGAAACGAGGGATCATGTATTCTTCCAATATGAGTGTGTAACAGTGATCCTAGGAATTCTGGGCTTGAGAATCAATCTGCGAATCAAGGCTAGAAGATGGGATGAATGGATTCTCTGGTTTATCAAAATATCAAAAGTGAAGACTGAGGCTGCTCAATTTTGAAGGAGATTACATACATCTCTGGTATACCATGTTTGGTAAGAACTTTGTGTTAGGCTACATCAACATACAACACAAAGTCCTAAGGAGGTTACTGAATGTGCTTGGAGGAAGACTGAGTTCATTGATCATATGTAATCTTACATTCCTGTTTGTTTTTTCGTCTCAATTGTTAAGAGGATGTGTGATGGAATTATGCATGCGTGCTTTCATGCCCAATGGAAAATTGGTTAATCATTTCCAAAAAAAGGAAAAAGAAAAAGGGCAAATGAGTTGTAAATCTCAAGTGTTTCTCTTGTCGTTGATATTACTGCTATGAGGTAAAATCGATACTTATTTTGTTCCATATAAATTAATACATTGTTTGTATATATGGCACAATTTTTATTTTTTTTGTGTTACGAATTATTTACGAGACAATCAAACTAGAATGCTAATCTGTACGTTGTAGGGGATGCATAATCACAACATAAATAAATAGTATTCATGTTGAATCAACATAGTTATTTATGTCATTTTATATTAAATTGGTTTTCTTTTACACTTTAATATTTTTTGATAACTTCATTTAAGTATTCCGATATATGCACATGGTTTATATTATTTCTTAACATCTATTATTATTTTGAATTAAAAGATAGAGAGAAAAAATAGTCTAAAAATCGAATAATAAACTAAGATAGAGTATCCGTCCGTACATTAATGTATGAGAACCAAAATATACTTCATATAATACCAAGATTTTAGTGTTGTGAAAACTATATAATATAATATCTTCGTAGACAAGATTAGCTTTTATTTTATCATCATTATAGAAAAATTATGAATTTACTAAGCTAAATGATAATTATATATATATATATATATATATATGATTTTTAGGATCTTTTGTATGAATATTTATATGAAATATTATATATATAATATTATTATATTGATTTAAATAAATTAAAGTTAAATTTTTTTAAGATTGTTTGGATTTTAAAATTTCTTTTATTTTAAATAAATCAAATTATCATGTCAATTTTTTCATTTAGAGTTATGGATTTTATTTAGATTTTGTAAATAAAAAATGTTTTCATAGGTGACATACTTCTCTTTTTTTCTATGATATTACATTAAATATTTAAATTAAATTATTCTCCTTTTATTTTATAAAAAAAATATAAAAGTTTGAATTTTTTGTCGAGGTGAATTTCACACTCATAAACCCTAATTTCCTACGTCACATATTTCTCAAACTTAAATACTCTGCCCTCGTCGCTAAAGAGGGTGACGATCACGTCTGTCTGGGACATCAAGAATGTGCATCGGTGAATGGCTCGCTTTGCCCCTACTTGGTGGTCCGTGTCGACCCGGTTCAAAAACTCACGACGAGACGATGAGGAAAGTTACGCCTTCCCACAGTGGGAGCAGACCCGATAGTATCCTACAATGCCCTGCCCTTCAACTCCAACATCAATATGTCAGCACTGGGTCAAGGACCGTGAATCAATGGGCTTCTCTAAGTTACCACAGAAGGTCTGGATCGAGTTGGATCTGGAAGATGAGGTGTTTTTGAGAGGTGGTCAAGCGACGGAGACAGGAGGGGAGTGGATTTGATTTTTAGGGTTTTGATTTAAGAGTTATTGGAAGAAAAGGTAGTAGAAAATATAACTCTTAAAATCTTATATTCTTGATCTTAGATGATTATCCAATCGTTGAATAAGTTTATCTATTGATATTTGTTATGTATATAAAATTTTGGATGAATCAGTACAACATATTTCGGTAATCAATGAAAGTTTTAAATGAATTTTTATACCATTTATTTTTAAGATTACTTTATTTTTAAGAAACAACTCAAATGAATATATACAAATAACTTATATCATCTATAACATAATAAAATGATGTTAACATAAAAATTTGAACATTTAAAAAGCCAAAAATAACAATTTTGGTGGCCACCATCGGATGGTGGAAGGGGTGGTCACCGTTTATGCAGTTTTCTCTTGATTTAATTATATAAATGGGTTAAAGGATAAAATGAAAAAGTATGTGATTTAATTTCAAAAATGCATCATTTGGTAAATGAAAAAAGTGATTACCACTAGTTGATAATTAATAAAAATAATCAATTTGTATAATATTATTTTATGTAAATTTATCATAAAATATTGACCGTATTATAAGTTATAAACTTTCACGTAACCAAGGTTCCGAGATGATCGAACATTATTTGATTTTATAACGAAACTCATAAAATACGTACTCAATAATATTAAAAAGTCATAAATTTCTTAGTAGATGAAAATATCATAAATCTGATATCTAATCTAATGTAATATATATTATATTATCGAGTCATTTTTTTAAAGACAAATTACGATTTATCATTATTGTCATTTAAAAATTTTAATAAATAATCAAATAATTTTATAAAAATAATAATTAATTATATTAAGTTAGAACTCAAAAAGGCACAGGGGATCATGAATCTATCCAATGAACGTACTGAGAACTTTTCCAAAAGAAGGTAAAAAGGAATGAAGATAGAAGTTGAGGTTCGGGAGACGACCTGATTTGCGATTCTTCAATCTCAAATTCTGTTTCACAGCACAGCACAAGTCGATTTCCTTAATCTTATTCAGCGGAACGGTGAGTAACTGGTGTTGATCAGATCTCCTTCGATCTCGATTGAGATCATACCTCTCTTTGTCTCTCTGCGTGGAAGCAGGCGAAGCAATTGAAGAAGAAGAAGAAAGAGGAAAAGAAGAAGAGCACAAAATTAGCACTACCAAGACCGACAATAATGCAAAGAATCTTCGGCGTCAAGAAACAGAAGGATCCTCCTCCTTCTGTCCAAGATGCCTCCGATCGGGTTTCCTTTCTTTATTATTGTTATTATTATTACTAATATTTTGCTACTTCAATTCGCTACAATTTCAGAGTTTTGATTGCTTCCTAGAGGTTTTATACTCATGATCGTATTAGGGTTTCTGCTTGCACAATTTGAAGGATTTCAATGGTTAGGGTTCAACATTATCAAAAAAGAGACCCAAAAAAGGAGAGAGAGAACCGTTTCCCCACTCTTGCTGATAAATAACAGTGCTATTCATTTAGTCCCAGATTTGTGGTGCTACATATTCGTTTTTGCGGGATTAGAATGATCGTTATTATTTTTAGCTTACCTCTTTACTAGTTTCTATTCTTATTTGCTTCTAGTTTCTGGAACAGATAATGCTACTGTATTTCTATCATGACTCAAATTTGTGTATTTTATTGCATTCCTAGATTAACAAAAGAGGTGAGAATGTGGATGACAAGATCAAAAAGCTGGATGCAGAACTTGCTAGGTACAAAGAGCAGATTAAGAAAACAAGACCAGGTCCTGCTCAGGAAGCCGTCAAAGCACGAGCTATGAGGGTTCTCAAGCAAAAAAGAATGTATGCCTACTCATTCTACCTACACTATATGCAATATGTACTTATGTAGCTCTTGCGCTGTATCTTGATTCACCTGCTAAACATTTGCATCAGAATCTCTTCACAGATTCTCTATTTTACCTACTGAAACACACATTTTTCGCTTCGTACAAAATCTCTATTTACCACTCGCTCTGTCAGAATCTTTATTCTAAACTATAATCAATATAATACTTAATACAAGTACTTTTTAATGATGAGATGGAGAAAAGATGGACCTGTGCATTCCAAAGAGAGAATAGGGGGAGGGGTGGTCGCCAGCTTTTGAATTTTTTCTTCTGTGTTAATGTTTATGGAATGCTACAGTTCATCCTTAAGTATGATGAATTACTATTTGTGTGCTATATTATACATAATGGGGTGGAGATTCTAATGCAATGCAAATTTTGCTATATCATGTAACTTTCATTATGTAAAGTACATAATGTATCTTGTTTACATAGTCCAATGCAAGTGCTCTATCATACCATCCATAATCGATATCCTATACAGCTCATCAGATGTGACCAGGCAAAAGAAACGGTGTTTTTATTGTTTTATGACTTTAATATGATAAACATTAATATCAAGAACGTTTATATCTCATTATTGTCGTTATCATTATCCTTAAATTCCTCTCAGTGTACTGATTATTTTACAAATCTACAACAAAAATGCCTGCCCTGTCCTAGTGAATTGCAATATATTTATCACAGAGATAATGGAAGAGATAATGGAATATCATCCTCTTATTACATGTTCTACGAGTTCATCTTTCCATCTCAATGAGTTACAGTATGTCCTTTGTACTTTTAGTTACCTAACCCCACTTTTTCCCATGTTGTTTCCTTATAATCCTTTCCCTTCAGCATGAGTCCTTTTGCATATTCTTGCATGTCTTCCTTTTACTTATGTGAACTGTGTATAATCCATCTTAAGCAAGTTTATTGTCATTCTTATTGATGTGAATAACCTATACTTGCTTTTAGGTCATTATGATTTTTGAAGTTGATGAGATAGCATGTGATCAGTGTGGCAGTTGTTAATTGCTATATTATCAAGTGTCTTTGTCACTCATGTATGTATAGGGACAATTTGACCTCTTCTGTTTAGAGACAATTATACAAATGTTATGGTAAATCTTTATTGTGAGCTTGAGTTTTGAAGGAGATAACTTTTAACATGACATTGATGCAGGTGTGACCTGTGGCCATGAGTTTAAATCTTACTGCACTCATTTATTGTGTTGTGCAAAAAATAAAAAAATTAGAACGTTGTGTTGTTTATTTGACACTAGGCATGTATTCGACAAATGCATCATCCATGTTTCAATTTTTGTAAGGCTTTTACTAGGTGACGAGTGTTTACCATACAGATGTAATTGTTGACCCTTTACCATAAGATTGAGATTTTTGGTATAATTTGTTTATTGAAGTTGAAATACGAATGGTAGTCCGTATATGTTCAGTATTGCTATTCAAATTGAAGAAATCAAAACCAGTAATAGAAATAAAAAACCAATAACGAAAATCAAAATCACTTTATCAAATTAAATGATTTTTTATAAAAAAAAATCTTAAATACTATACTTTAATGAAACCGAAAATCAGTTTTGTAGGGGCTGTATAGTATTGTTGTCAAAAACTGGAGAAAACAAAACCAGAAAGCGAAACAGAAAATCAGTAACGAAAATCAAAATCACTTTTTCAAATTCAATGATATTTTGTGAAATCAATCTTGAATACTATACTTTGCTGAAATAACAAACAATAAATAGAAAATTATTTTTCCTTGTTTTCTATTTTATGCTTCTGTTTCATCCGTTTAAGAAACAGAAAACATAAATGAAACCAAACAGTTCTATTTCATCAGCCAGTGAAAATAGAAAATAGAAATCAACAACGATATCAAATAGGCCCTTAGTTTTTTGTTTTTTGCTTTTGTTTCGTTCATTTAAGAAACAGAAATCAGAAAACAAAAAATAGAAGTGACACCAAATAGTTCTGTTTTATTAGTCAATGAAAAAAAAGAGGAAACAGAAACAAACAGACCGTAAACATGCTGCTTTGAAAATATGCGAAACTGTAGTTTTTTGGACTCTTCTTCAGCTTCTATCATCTCTTGCTTCTGAACAGGTATGAAGGACAGCGTGATATGCTGTACAACCAGACCTTTAACCTTGATCAAGTTGCATTTGCTGCTGAGGGGATTAAGGATGCTCAGCAAACTGTACGTACAAAGAACTATTCTTCGTTTAACATAATTTGCAGTTTAACTTGTTGATGAGCTTGTTGCAAGAAATTGTTTATGGTTCACTGAAGGCTAAATGGAGCTTGTGCTTTTTTTCTTTGTTTCACGGGTTGTTAGGTGTGTGTGAGTTTTTTTTTTTTTTTTTTGGGGGGGGCGGGGGGGGGGGGAATGTAGCTCTTCAAGGAGTTAGTCGCTTCACATCTATGAACCCAATCTCCCTAGTCCAATATGATAAAGAAAACCAGACATGACAGGTCTTGTTCTTTGATGCTGATGTAGACGTGATGTGAATGTTGAGAACCTTTCTTATGTTATATGTTCTTCTTCAAGTGTAACAATTTGTTTGTTCCTTTTTCCTGCTCTTATTAAGGTTATTTGAGGGAAGTGTTTAGTTCAGTTGACCGCTTAGCTGTCTCGTTTGGTTTAGACGTGAGTTTCCATGCATAGGCTGTTGGTAGTGACACACTGTTGCATTCAGCACCTAGGGTGTTGGAGATGCTGTTTTGCAAATTAAAATAATTTGTTTTTGTTGGTAGCATTCCAAAGTGCATGCTTCAAGTCTGTTGAAGTAGAGCTGTATCCGTACCCTGGTTGGAACATTCTGCCTACCTCATGAGAGGTAGGAGATTGTCTTTGCCAGTGTAAAATGAGTTTCATTTTCTGTGCTAGATGTGATTTATTGGTTTTACATCATCCATTATTCCTATTCTGTGTCTTTTAGCGGGATGGGTTAATAATTACTTTTTCTTCTCGACCGAATAGACAAAGTTGATGGGTTGACACTGAATGTCTACATCTGTTTCGCTTGCCTGCAGATGTCGGCATTAAAAGCTGCTAACAAGGACCTGAAAGGAATGATGAAGACTGTCAAAATAGAAGATATAGATGTAAGTTACTTGGCATTAATTTCTGTAACCCTGCAGAAAAAAATTTCTCGCTGAGAGCTTTACTTATGCCGGGAAATCGATTAATTTGTGTAGAATTTACAAGATGAGATGATAGACCTTATGGATATGAGTACTGAAATCCAAGAGACACTTGGACAGAGCTACAATGTGCCTGATGATCTCGATGAAGATGAACTTATGGGAGGTGTGCTTCGTGCCAGTCTTGGCCTCATGCTATTTTCTGGATTTACTAAATAATATTGCGCTTAGTCTGATACTTTCGAATAATCTCATATTCAGAGCTTGATGCTTTGGAATTGGACATGGAGTCTGAAAGCCAGGAGGTTCCTTCATATCTTCAGCCCAGCAGGGAATCTGATTTAGATGCAGAACTCAATTTGCCTTCTGCGCCAAATGGTATTTCAGCTGTCTCAGCCGGAAGAACCAATGCCCAGGTAAGTTACTGGGCTTCCTCTTGTTGGGTGACAACCGATAACATTGCTGCTTCTCTCTTTAGCTGAGTATTTTTCTTGCGAAGTTTGTATATGGTTTTATCACTAAATATAGAGTGTTCGATTTATTGATTATATCTCTACATTAGGTTGAAAGACATTTGTGAACTCCCTTACTTTGAAACCTTTCTTTTGTTTTTCACTCTAATGTTACGAAAAATCGATGATTTGCGATCTTTAAAATCTTCACCCAACATTAGAGTGAAATACTTTTGGACGCTTGCTGCTTCCTGTATGCGCCAATTGTTGATCGACAAGTTGTTTGTGATTATTGCATTCTTGGCTGAAGCTAGATTCTTGGTTCTGCATTGGCATTGGAGAATCCAACAATTATTCATGATCTCTTCTGCTTGAAACTTATCCGGTGGGGTGGCCATCTCTTTTCTTTTCTGTTCTGTTCTGAACCCGGACAATAATGAAGCACAATTTTACTGTGATGCAAATCCTTAACGAATTTAACTTGAAACTAAAAATTGGTATATCTAATGTGGTATGATTTTCTTCACGGCAGGTTGAGGATGAATTGGGCTTACCCACTGTACCCCATGCCTCGATTCGTGGATAGCGGTGTCCGCCCGCGAGGATATGCTGAAGGCAGGCTCAACCTTTATTACACCTACAGTGCTGAATGTTATTGACGCTTATAATTTGTTTTTATTTGTTGTAAAGGAAATTTGCTCCGTTTTTACTTGACATTTGTCCGTATGTCTCTTATACTTTTCATTGCTGAGCGAATGACCAGGTTGGGCCATTTAGGTGTTGGGTCAGCCGGTCAGGTGTTCCCGGTGGGTTTGCTTTTCGTGTACATATTGTGGTTTGTGGTTTCGTGTACATTTGGTGGTGTATGATTCATGTGCAATAATGTGATATTGGGAAGATGGACTGAGCTAGGTTACATCCTTTTCCAGTTCAACATGGAACTCTGTACTTAATATGT
The DNA here is from genome assembly GCA_001925005.1 of Drosera capensis. NCBI lineage: Eukaryota > Viridiplantae > Streptophyta > Magnoliopsida > Caryophyllales > Droseraceae > Drosera > Drosera capensis. The sequence continues at coordinate 16,970 of LIEC01009494.1, read as the reverse complement.
CGCTGCTATTGTGATAATGCTCGAGGCCATTCTTTTTCGGATTTAAATTCCTTGTTGATAAAGGCCGATGGAGGAGAGTCACTTCATTTTGCTATATCGGAATCTAAGTTGTGTACATGAAGCACTAGGTCTTCTTTTTTTCTTTTTCTTTTTTTCGGGGGGAAGCAGGAGAATTCAGTCTTTGTCCTTTGTATGCACTCGAGATTAGTTTTAGGCCCGGGTGGTTGGCAAACGTGGTACTCCCCAATGTTTGTTGGTTTTGAGAAACACGTAAAGTATGTTAGAAAGATTGTTTTCAGGAATCCTGGGTAATACCTAGCTTATGAGTTTTTAGGAGGAAAGAAAAGAAAGTTACTCAGCTTATGAGTTTTCAAGAGGAAAGAAAAAAAAATAAACCCTATTTTACTCTCTAATTTTTTTTTTCTCAAGGATAAGAAGATTTGGAAAGAGATTTAGAAAAAATCATTGTATTTCCATTACTATCCTTCCCACTCCCATGCATTGCATTTAATACATGCAATAATTATTAGGTTAATATAATAAATTCAATATCAAATAATACGTTTTTCTTCGTTCACAAGCAAACCAAGAAAAATTATTGATTATTTTTTTCCAAAACTCACAAACATAAAAGAAGAAAATGTCACTTTTTATTCTTTTCTTTTTCTTTCATAATCTGTCACTTCTTCTTCTTTTTCTTTTTTTTCTCTTCAAAATCGTAAACAAAGCGTAAGTGTCAAAATCGTTATCATATGATTAAGGGGAAAAGATGTTTATTGTTGAGTCCAGGGACGGATCAATATTTGAGCAAGGGGATCACGTGACCCTCCCGAAATTCTCAATATGATGTAGATGAAATTAAATAGGAATATATAACAGTTCAGGCATTGCTCAACAAATTTTATGATTTGAAAATCTTACCATTATGGTAAGAAGCTAATGCTTTTATATATATATATATATATATATATATCAAAAAAATCATCCATGCAACAAAAGACAACGTAGTAGCTAATGCAAATATTTTAAGTTGACGATTTCATACTGTACGTTGAAAAATCTATACTATAAATTGATGAATATGTAAAATCAAGTTTTTAGTATATTTTATAATTAAAATCTGACTTGTATACATTTAACAAGTCACAATATAAATTTTTTAACTTATCGTATAAATTTTTCAACCTACAGTTTACAACAGGCAGTATGTTATCTTTTACAGCACCAATGACGCACCGTACATGAAAAGAAAGAATCACTATTACAAAATCTTTCCATGAATCTTTTCTTTTAAGGTATAAAATCATCCCACAAACCCCATATATACATCGAAAAAAAGAATAAAATATATTTAACCAATATACGTGAAATGTATCCATGAAATCATGATAAACGATGTCGTTTTTCATCAAATATGCACATATATATTATCACTCAGTCGTATACAATGTGTTTGCTGAATTTAGGAGTTATTGGTGACACGTACATTCGAGAACAACATACCTTATTTGTAGATCATCTTAAACTGTTCGAGCTTATGCTTTATAATTTGAAGGATTGAAGTGTTTAAATGATTTCAATTTGATTATTGACTATTTTGTTGAAAAAAAAAAATTCGATCATCATATTTCATGAATGTCTTTACCTATATTGCATAAATGCACTTTACCCTCTTCAAGCCCCCCCTCTCCCTCTCTGTATATATAGTAATAAGCCTCTAGATCATAACACCAAAAAGATGAAAAATAATAACAGCGTTTCACTAGTCTATTTGTTAGTATAGTAATGCACCAGTTAAAAAAGAAGAAGAAGAAGAAAATATATTTGTCGTATGATATGACTTTTCAAACTAGTTCATTAGTGATAAAGTAATCTTAGATATGAATCATGTAATTTTGTCAAATATTTTGCAATTGAAATATTATTGTCTCTTTGTTTATTTTCATTAATTATTAAGATTAAAAATGAGTACCAATCCTAGATTTGATAGATATAACCACCTCTATTTATATATTAATATAATATCATCGTTTCATTATCATTTTAACATTTTTCTTTCCTTATACTATTCAACATGTAATTGAGAGACTTCGTTATGCATCTAAACGATACAATTTAAATTTTTTGATGTTCCACGGTTATAGTATAGAAATGGTTGGATTGAAAAAGAAAAGAAAAGAAATGGTTAGATTGGAAAAGAAAAGAATGAAAAAAAGGAGAATTCATTTTTCTTTTCATCATGTTTGTTTATTGAAAGAAAAGAATTTACATGAATTCTTTTTATATTGCTAAATGAGATAAGAAAAATATACCCCTCATATCAAAATAAGCCAAAAGCATAATATTAAGGATAATATAAGAACATAATATTTTTTATAAAATAAGATTTCTTTCCATCCAAATTTCATTATTTTCAAGGAAAAAATAAAATAAAAATATATTAAAATTTTCTTCCAAATTCATTTCTTTTTAGGGTTTAGGGTGAAAACTCACAAACATATAGGACTCGGGTGTAACAAAGAGACAGAAAACGGAGTTCGAGACCAAAAATACTGGGGTCAATGCTCGAAACGACGCAGAAGCAAATCAATTCATAAAGATAGCCTACTCGACAGTATGCGCTTTCTTTTTAGTTACAGCTTGGCAGAATCACAGCGAGAATATAGGGCAGGGCATCGTAGTGAGATAGAAACCGCAGAAAGCGGCATCATCAAATTAGATGGGTTTGCCGTCGAAATCGCAGAAATCAGCGGCGTCGGCGATGGATGCCCTGAGCGAGAGAGCAGCGGTGATGAGGGAGTCTCTGAAGAAGAGCCAAACCATCACCGACAACATGGTGTCGATCTTAGGGTCCTTCGACCACCGCCTCTCCGCCCTTGAAACCGCCATGCGCCCCACTCAGATCCGCACACACTCCGTTCGCAAGGCTCATGAGAACATCGACAAGACTCTCAAGGTCGCCGAGCTCATCTTGGCCCAATTCGATCTGGTTCACCAGGTAACCACGACTTTCCGTTGACTGCTCTCTGCCGCCGCCACTTGATCTTCTCGATCTGATTTTGCTTCACTTTCTGGCTTTAGTTACTCGCATAGCTGATTGTATGGTCGCCTTATTGCTTTGCGCCTGCGTAGTGGCCTAGGCCTTTCCGGACTCCTCCGCTCGCCTCGTCGATTTGATGCCTTGATAACTTTGTTACTCAACTTTTGTTACTAATATTAATGAAAGAAAGTCAATATATCGCACTGGTCTCTTACTTGTGAAAGGAATGTAAAAGGAAGTAACACAGGTCTGATCTTATCCTTGTGATCCAATATTTATAGAACTGTCTCGAAGTGAAGCATATGCTCTCTCTTGTCTGCATTTTTCCCTCTTGCTAATATTTTTTTATTATTCGTACAAAGAATGTAAAATGGGTGAATTTATCGGCAATTTGCAAGGGGAAGTAATCTTCCACATTTTAGCTGTTTATGTTGCACTTAATCACCACGCACCAGTCCCCAAAATTTTTGTGCGGTTGTCTTTTGTACCTGTGTTTTATGAGAGAGACTTGTGTGCTGTAGGCAGAAGACAAGATATTCAAAGGGCCACATGAGGACTTGGAGAGTTACTTGGAAGCAATTGACCAACTGAGATGTTGTTTGGATTTTTTCAACAACTACAAGCACTTCAGGAATAGTGATGGGATCGTGAAGCATGCAAATAGTTTAATAAACAAGGCCGTGTCAAAGCTGGAAGATGAGTTCAAGCAGATCTTGTTATCATACAGGTTTGTGCTCCCTGCTCTACTACCAAAAAATTACCTTAAACTTCAATTAAAAGTTGCTAGCCTTATGCTACTTTTTTGAAATGGTAAGAATTTATTGATTGTGGCTAAGTTTATAATATGGGAAGCCCAAGGTGAAAATAAAGAACTGTTTGGGAACATAACTTCTTTAATTTTTTTATTACATACTCTCTTATTTAGGTGATTCGTGCGTCTTACTTTCATCAATACTTTTCTCAGCACTGGTAGTCTTTCATTGTAATGCTTACTGTGGTTTCATTTTTCAAATATGATTGATGATAGATTCGTTTGTACTTCTGAAATTGCAGTAAGCCTGTTGAACCTGGTCATCTTTTTGAAGGCCTCCCAGACTCTTTGCGACCATCGTCTGGATTGCCGGAAGATCAGGCTGACTATGGGAAAATCCACGAACATGAGCAGCGAAGTAAAACCTTGGAAAATGCCAACTATACTCCCCCAACCTTGATTCCACCCCGCATTCTGCCCTTGTTGCACAATTTAGCTAAACAAATGTTTCAAGCTCAGCGTCATCAGCAGTTGGTCAAGATTTACAGGTACTTTTCAAGACCTTTTAATGATATTCTACAGGGATGTTAGTGTACCTCAAGGGGTAGTTTTGTCTTGTAGTCATTCCTATAGAATACAGTCCAGGTGCAATGTTTGAGGATTTAGAGGTATCTATGATGGAAGCACTTGGATCCTTGTTGTTCTTGAATAGGCTGTTGTATCATATTTTCCTTATTCAAGGCTTAAACTACTATTCATTTTTCATTGAAATAATCTGAAATGCTACACAGTGAGATTCAATTGCATATAAGCAGAAGCATGAGCATTGATGCACCTAATGGAATAACTAATTATTTTCCCATAAGACCTACATTCGTATATTGTACTGTATATTTTCATCCAAAAAACGTTATACCAAGGAGAGAAGAGGTGTCTTTTTTTTTTCCTTTTTTCTTTTTTTTGGGAGTGGGGGGGGGGGGGGGGGGGGGTTTTTTTTTT
>LIEC01009494.1:0-12118 GCA_001925005.1 Drosera capensis | reverse complement strand
GGGGGGGGGGGGTGCAGGCATTTCTCTTTGCACATTGAAGCAATTGAGAGATTTCATTAGATCTTTAATTTTTCTAGTTGTGTGTGACTGTGAATTGGTCGCATCAAGCAACACCTCTCCTCTTACTCTTATTGTTGTCTTTTTGTTATGACTCATGATTGCTTTTATCTTTTGATACTAGATCATGCAATCAATATGCTATGGCTTCTTAATGCAACTTGTAAAATCAGTTAGCATTTGTATTGGCTTGTGGTCTAATGAACGCCATTATTTAGTGTTATTCTGAAATTGGTGCAAGAGATTTGGAAATTCACGACAAATGTCCTTCAGGGATGCACGTTCTCCTGTTTTAGAGGAAAGCTTGAGGAAACTAGGAGTGAAAAAGCTTGGCAAAGAAGATGTCCAGAAGATGCAGTGGGAGGTTTTGGAGCAGAAAATTGGGAATTGGATTCATTTCATGCGCATTGCTGTGAGGATTTGGTTCAGAATGCTATATTTGAGTGATCTGACCTATGCCTATAGTTATCTCATTTTGGTTTTAACAGGTAAAACTTCTCTTTGCTGCGGAGAGAAAAGTTTGTGATCAGATATTTGAAGGCCTTGAGAAGCTGAAGGACCAATGTTTTTATGAAGTTACTGATGGCAGTGTCGAATTACTCCTTAGTTTTGGGGACGCAATTACCAGAAGTAAAAGATCTCCAGAAAAGCTGTTTGTTCTTCTTGACATGTATGAAATAATGCGAGATTTGCATCATGAGGTAATCATGATAATATCACATATGGGTCATTAATTCGGTCTTTAGGTAAAATATAACTAGGAATCCGCTTTAAGATATTAACCATGAGCTCTTTAAGCTTCTAGACATCTCAAAAGCTTCTAGAGGAGAATGCTATTGTTAGTCCTACTTAGTGATTTTTGGTTGGCTATTGTTGGGTTACCGGTATGATCATACTTCTATCTCAGAAATCAAAATGATAATCTACCTAAAAATACTGGCATACTTTTTTGAGGAAGACACTCATCTTAGATGCAGAAAAAGTCGATCTAGGTGTGCAGGTGGCCGCATTATTGGGTATTTGGTTGAAGATTTAGGAATCAATAGGAACTGGATCTTTTTATCCATTGGTAAGATTATCCAATCCATGTTGACCAATCTCCTGGCACCCACACACCCTACGCCACACCAACTCCCAACCGGTTTCCATTTTTTACATATGGATATTGTTGTTTTTTTAAACTTAATCAGTTAATATTTAATATACAATAATAACAATATGATCTTAAATTTTAATCACTTATGATTTAACGAGTCATCCATAAACCTTCCACCAGCCTGTGGCACGTGTTCTTCATGGAAATTGAGATTTTAGTTGGGAATTGGGGTAGTGATCAGAAGCTGGTAGCTTTTTTTGTAGATCCAATGAGCATGATGTTAGAGAAGTTGTTTACTTTAGGCCACTACTTCCTCTTTGCCTATTCGAATGTGTATAAGGCTAGCCATTCTAATTGAGGGAACACATATGTTTTGTGGATCAAAGCCCGTATAGTCGCTTCACCTTATGTCCCCGGTGTGAATTTGTCATTGATGGTAGTGATGGCTTATTCTCTTCAGTCTTTGGTTATAGATTGAGACACTATTTAGTGGCGAAGCTTGTGCTCGAAGTCGGGAAAATGCTTTTGGTCTGACAAAGCGGCTTGCCCAGACAGCCAGAGAAACTTTTAATGACTTTGAAGAAGCTGTTGAGAAAGATGCAACAAAAACATCGGTATCAGATGGTACTGTCCATCCATTGACGAGCTACGTGATTAATTATGTGAAGTTCTTGTTTGAGTAAGTTTTAACTACCCTACTCTTTCTCCTATGTGCGATCGTGGTACTCTAAAACTTTGGATGGGTCTTTTTCACCTCGTGTTGAGATTGAACTTGAAGGGCTTCATCCGTGAATATATAGCTGTACATATTTGCTAAACATAAGATGGGGAATATGAGGCTACAATATATTGTAATGTGAAGTTGATATACTGTAACTTACTCTTTGTATACAACAGTTGATATCTGTATGTTGTAATATGATCTTGTTATACTTTGCGAAACTAATAAATATAGTATAAGATTATCACATTAAATTATGTTGCAGCCTATTAGCTGTAGTCGTTGCCGCCCCTGTGCGCTGACATAAGATTTGTCTTCTCAAGTTAATTTCTATTTGCAGTCATTTTAGGATTTTATCACTTGGTTGCATCATCGGAAAATTGGGATATGATTGGGATGGCTGAAACAGTAGGTATGTAGGTTTCAATGTTGCATGAACTCATGAAGCAACAGTTGTATGGGACTGGGAAACTTGTGCTTGCTTGGAGGATCCAATTAACTTTTCATTATACCTTACGCGCAAAAATTTCCTTACCTGCAATTAACTTTTCATTTTAAGTCCTGCCCCCACCAACATGGGAGGTTTTCTTGTAATGACATAGATAATGCAATTGACCCTTCTTGCATGTTGCTTGTCCCTCTTCCTCACCTTAAGCCTAGTTCCTATATTATAATTCACTAGATAACTTTTGGGTTCTCTCTTTTCGGAAATCCTAAACCCTAAACCTCTATCTATCCACCTTTACAATACAAAATAATATATGGGCAACCTTCGTAAGTTTATGTTTTCTCCTTATGGTTCTCTTTTGTAATTTATCGTGGGATCTTTATTAAGCTTTGAATTAATGCAAGGGTTATATTGTAATGACTCTTGTCGACTAGCTGGTTGGCTGACCTTAATTTGAAACTACACATTTGGTTTTTTACAGCTATCAGTCGACCCTGAAGCAACTTTTTCAGGAATTTGATTCAAAAGATGCGAATTCTCAGTTGGCATCTGTGACAATGAGAATAATGCAGGCCCTTCAAAGTAACCTGGATGGAAAATCTAAACAGTATAAGGATCCTGCTTTGATACACATTTTTCTCATGAACAATGTTCACTATATTGTAAGATCTGTACGGAGGTATGTGGTTGAATGCCTGCATTATCCTGTAGTGCTAGCTGTCATGTTGTGCTTAAGACTATGACTTATGTGTCTTAGATCTGAAGCCAAAGATCTGTTGGGTGATGACTGGGTGCAAATACACAGAAGGATTGTCCAGCAGCATGCAAATCACTACAGGAGGACGGCATGGGCTAAGGTATGCTCTTTTTGTGATTCTTACAGGATAAGCTCATAATTGTCTGTGTGTTCAGTCTTCATGTGGTCATTCTTGCTTCTGTGGTTCTGCTTGTGTATTTAGCTACAGAGGCTTATTGATGTAGTGTGAATGAAGATAGTCTTGGGCAATCCTACTCAGTTGTTTTTCCCTATTGTTGGTTGCCCAAAAGTCCAAAGAATTTGAAGCCATATACACCGTTTGTCTGCCCCGACCCTGAATATACTTGATACGAGCATAAGCCTCGTTTGACTGCTTTTGTTGTGTTGAAAATCTTAAAGTTGAAGAGTTCTGTGTTATAATCAGTTTTATTTTTTATGGAAGTGCTTGTCTGTTGCTTGGATAGTTGGTCAATAACCTCTTGATGTGTGTAGCCAGGGAAGGAATATGCACACATGGACAGGGCACTTGAGGAAATCTTTAGCTTTAGAGTTTAAGCACACCTGTACATGTGAACAGATTTAGCTAAAACTCGCTGTACCTTCCATGCAGATCTTGTCCTCTCTCTCTGTTCAGGGCTTGACCTCTTCCGGGGGAGGAAGCAGTGGAGCTGCAGCTGATGGAGGAAGTAGCAGTGGAGTATCAAGAGCAGTGGTTAAAGACAAGTATATATGACTCTCTACTCAGGCCTGCTGAAATATTTGTCCAACGTTAACGTAGCATATGAGATTTCTTAATGATGTAACAGGTTGAGACAATTCAATGCCCTGTTTGAAGAGCTTCATCAAAAGCAATCGCAGTGGACAGTTCCTGACACTGAACTACGAGAGTCTTTGAGGCTAGCTGTTGCAGAAGTGTTATTGCCCGCTTACAGATCTTTTCTGAAACGTTTCGGGTACAACTTCTATCCTTTCTCCATCTTTTGATCAGCATATCAAATTTGTTGCATATCAATTTCTTAAAAAATGGACGCAGAAAAAGAAAATCTGTAACGTAGATTTCAGATTCGTCTTCCCAATGATAGAAATTCTTGTTGTAGTGTTTTTATTTTTTGATATCGGAGGTGTCTAGTTTTTGAAAGCTGACTCTAGTTTTCATAAATCACCAACAATAGCAAACCATCACTACATTCTCTTCTTTCTTTCTTTCTTTTTTACCATTGAAAATAATAAGTTTATTTACAAAGTTATGGAGGGGTGGATCAACATAATCCATACCCCTAAGCTTCCTGTTTAATCATTAGAAACCTATGTTTCTATGCAAAGTTACATACACACATTCTACAAATGTTACAAGAGTTTCTTCCAGAATGGATACATCATTACAGACACAAATAGTTACATGGCTCAAGAAGCATGAACATATACAAAACAATTTAGCCATCCAGTTTGATCTTCCAGTTGGTCAGTAGTTTCTTCTCATCCTCATTGAGATGCTCTTTCCTAACATAAGCAATGCCTATATTTGTTTTGAACAAGTAAGTCTTCATGGCATGTTTGTATGACTTTACTGTTCGAAAACTGATGTCATTCCTATGCTTCCAAATGGTATAAACAAGATTGCAAAATAGGAGCTGAATGATAGTCCTTGTGGTCCTCTTCGTCTTGATTGCTTGGTGCAAGACCTCAAAGTATCCAGTGCCGGAGTTCTCAGCGGAAGCGGAATTCCCAACATAAACGGAGTTTCCAGTGCAAAAGGTAGACACAAAATTAAGAGCACAGTTTTGCTGCCACTGTTGCATAAAATGATTAAGAAAAGTGCAGGAAAAGAATAAGTGGTTATGGGTCTCCACTTTCTTCTTGCAGACAACACATAGAGCACTATCCAGTAAATCCATTCCCATAAGGCGATCATGGGTATAGAGCCTTTGTCGCACCACTAGCCAAGTAATGAAGGCATGTCTTAGGATGTTTTCTTTGAACCAGATAAGCCTGTACCAACATATCTTTGGAGCCCTTTCTCAAAGATGATTTCATGCGTGGACATTTGAGAATCCCCTCTTCCTTTCATCACCCCAAAGACACACATCCATCTCTCCATGGATAACATGAAGAAGAGAGCTATGAAACAAGTCTAGAATAAATGAAGGCGGTTGTCAAGATGAGTTATGAATAAAGGAATACAATGTAGTATTCCTTGGGATTCGAGTGTTGTAGATAAAGGAGCTAGAGACCTTTAAATACAAGGGAACAAAAAAAAAAAAAAGAAAGACCAATAGTCATACCATAGCTTAATAGATTGTCCGTGCCCAATCTTTTAACTGATTTGTTGTTAAGCCAATGGTCTAAGCTGCAACAACTGCCTCCAGTTCCACGAGCTAGCCTTTGGAATTTTCATGGACCAAAAGTTATCATTGCGTACAAGATTAGCATGTACCCAGTCAGTCTAAATGGTCTTCTCCCTCGAGGCAAGACCCAAAATATGTTTCAACATATGTACTTTGTTTTAGGTTGGTAACCGACGAAGCCCAAGTCCTTCCTTCTTAGGGAGAGTATTCCAAGCAACTTTCGCACCCGCAACACCTAATGATGGGTCCTTCCACAAAAACCTTTTGCATATATTTTTGATCCTAAGCATCACACTCTTAGGCATCAGAAAGACTCCAGATTAGAATAATTGAATGGATTATAGCACAGACTTAACAAGTAATAACCTGCCAGCATAGGATAATGTTCGATTTGCATAACTAACAGCTCGTTTAGTAACTTTGTCAAGCAAAGGTCTACACTCTTTGGTTTTCAGCCGTTTCGTGATCACAAAACTGCAGACTTCTATTTTCTTTATTGGGAGTCCTAGACCCCACATTCCAAAAATCAACAAATATAAAAACTATATGGATGGTTAGGAAATTCTGACTATCTTCTTTGAGGTCTAGCTGTAGTATTAGATTTCCCTTTGCTCTTATGCTTTTGGCTGTTTTTTGCTGTAGGATTAGCTTTATTGTCAGAAGCAACCCCTAAGGACTTTGGTGCTATACTAGTCAAGCCAGCCACAAGCTGGTCTAACACAGTGTCTTCCCTTATCTGTAATGTAGGAGAATTCCCTTCTGTAGGAGCCGCTCCTGTTGCAAATTCAGGCTATGTTTTTGGAGCTGTATCCATGACCTCTGTGTTCTGTTCAGTATCCTCGCATTCATCACCGCATTCAACACTTTAGAGAGCTCTCATCACTGTTATTGATGTCCTTTCCTAGTATCGTTGGAATCGGTTTTGGGATAGTTGGCGGGCTTTTCTATGTGATCACAATCCCATTGGAGATCTTCTTCTTTCGTACCAATGTGAATCCTTCATCATTGTTAGGCGTACTGTCAACAACAATATTCTTGCCTTTGTCGCCAACAGCAGTTGTAACAGTGATGCAGCCGTAGGTGGCATACAGACATGATCAAAGACATGAAATTTTGGGTAAACCTGCGGCTTACGTTGGTAGTCGACCTTTAGGGGAAGGACAATTTCCCAGTTTCACAGACCTTATCAGGGAGGGTTTTATCAGCACATACATCGACACAGATTCTTACGAATGCGATCTTGGTCATGTTCTCTGTGAAAGAATCCGTATAGAGTGGTTTGCCTATGAGATTGGCAATGCCACTGTCCCGAGCTCGTCCACAACGCCAAAGGAATATTGTGGATCCTTATCCACAGAGGCACCTTGTCGTGTGTTGAGGATATGTGTGAGTAGGTTTACCCACATCGACCATGGAGAAACAGAAAGAGTAGAATATATATATGAGGAACCCATAACCCATCAGCTTAGGCTTTTGGGTTAGCAGCTGTGCCCAGTCCATATGTGTATTCGACTCAGGTCCGGTTAGGACGTGGTTTCCTCCCTTGGGCTCTCCCCTGAATCCTAACAAGTGGTATCAGAGCCAGGTTCGTTGATCCTGGGATGTTGGGTCGCGGCCCAGATGCGCTGGGCAGAGAAAGGCCCCGATGCGCTGGGCGGAGAAGGCCCATGGATTCAGGCTCAAGGGGGAGTTGGTGATGTGGATGAACTCACACATAAGGGGGAGATTGTTGAGATATGTGTGAGCAGGTTTACCCACATCGACTAGAGTAGAATATATATATGAGGAACACATAACCTATCAGCTTAGGTTTTTGGGTTAGCAGCTGGGCCCAGTCCATATGTGTATTCTACTCAGGTCCGGTTAGGACGTGGTTTCCTCCCTTGGGCTCTCCCCCAAATCCTAACAAGTGGTATCAGAGCCCATGGTTCGTTGATCCTGGGATGTTGGGCCGCGGCCCAGATGCGTTGGGCGCAGAAAGGCCCCGATGCGCTGGGCGGAGAAGGCCCCGATGTGCTGGACGGAGAAGGCCCATGGATTCAGGCTCAAGGGGGAGTTGGTGATGTGGATGGACTCACACATAAGGGGGAGAGATTGTTGAGATATGTGTGAGCAGGTTTACCCACATCGACTAGAGTAGAATATATATATGAGGAACACATAACCTATCAGCTTAGGTTTTTGGGTTAGCAGTTGGGCGCAGTCCATATGTGTATTCTACTCAGGTCCGGTTAGGACGTGGTTTCCTCCCTTGGGCTCTCCCCCAAATCCTAACAAGTGGTATCAGAGCCCATGGTTCGTTGATCCTGGGATGTTGGGCCGCGGCCCAGATGCGTTGGGCGCAGAAAGGCCTCGATGCGCTGGGCGGAGAAGGCCCCGATGTGCTGGGCGGAGAAGACCCATGGATTCAGGCTCAAGGGGGAGTTGGTGATGTGGATGGACTCACACATAAGGGGGAGATGGTTAAGATATGTGTGAGCAGGTTTATCCACATCGACCGTGGAGAAACTGAAAAAGTAGAATATATATGAGAAACCTCTAACCCATCAGTTTAGGCTTTTGGGTTAACAGTTGGGCCCGGTTCATATGCGTATTCTACTCAGGTCCGGTTAGGACGTGGTTTCCTCCCTTGGGCTCTCCCCTGAATCCTAACAAGTGGTATCAGAGCCCATGGTTCGTTGATCCTGGGATGTTGGACCGCGGCCCAGATGCGCTGGGCGGAGAAAGGCCCCGATGCGCTGGACGGAGAAGACTCATGGATTCAGGCTCAAGGGGGAGTTGGTGATGTGGATGGACTCACACATAAGGGGGAGATTGTTGAGGATATGTGTGAGCAGGTTTACCCACATCAACCATGGAGAAACAGAAAGAGTTGAATATATATATGAGGAACCCATAACCCATCAGCTTAGTTTTTGGGTTAGCAGCTGGGCCCAGTCCATATGTGTATTGTACTCAGGTCCGGTTAGGACGTGGTTTCCTCCCTTGGGCTCTCCCCCGAATCCTAACATCGTGGACCTTCTTGCACATCATCAGCTTTGGAGTCCATTGTTGTAGTAGCCATCACATCCTCCAACCCTAGCTTGTTCGAGGCGCTCTTGATGATCCTCTTCACGGTCATCATAGGAGCCGTAATCATCGTGTTCTTCGTGTTCTTTCTGTTCACATGAACAGGCTTGAATCCATTGATTTCAAGTGGTTAATGGTTTCGGGACGTACCGAATCCATGGAAATCAGATTTTGCGAAGAGACCCGTTGGATGAATAGTACCCCCACGATCTCTAATTAGTTCTAACAAGCAATTAATGCACGATCCCATATGTTAAACATCGTAGCACACAATCCTAATTAGAGATTCATATATTCATTTAAGAATGACATTATACTTAACAAGAAGAAAATCATCAACTTAAATTCAACAACAATCTATCTTATGTGTTGCATGTTACACATTTATTTTTTCCTTTAAAAATTCTGTAAATACAGTGTAAATTTCTGATGTATGCGGGTCGAATTTAGTCTTCTGTAGCATATCAGCATGCAGTCTGTTGGATGCTGAGGATTGGTGTAGTACTATTTTTGAAGTGGAATAGTTCAGAGTAAATTTCCAGCTAATGAATTACACATTGAGTTTTGCAAGAGATTTTTTGCAGCAAATCTCTTGTATTCTGTATATAAAGAACTCTAATTGATTCTTTTGACGTGTTGTAGGAATTTAGTGGAGACAGGGAAGAATCCTCAGAAGTACATAAGGTATTCTGCTGAGGATTTGGAGAGAATGCTGAACGAATTTTTTGAAGGGAAGCCTTCTACAAATGAATCAAGAAGGTAGGCTGTGGAAAGGAAAAAACCCGAACCAGTGCGTGTGATTCAAAAGATATATTTTATTTTACTTCAAGTATATGTTTTGATACAAATCCTCTTTGTCACTCTTTTTTTTTTCTGCATTATCCATCATTGTTTGAGCATTACTGAGGTGTATTTCTTAAACTTTTACTTGTGTTTTACAAAATTAATTTTATTGTGTATTTAAATCATAGTGGATCTTATCTCATAGTAGATTGTGGTGATGATTTCGATTGTTGTTTTTGGAGGTATGATTGTGAAAAGAAGATTTCGAGCTAACGATGAGATTTCGAGCTCTGAGTTAGAATATGTCCAGGATTTCGTGGTCGGAGAGAAGATTTCGAGCTTAACCTCTCGAATTTTGATGGTATCGTGCTTGGAATTTGCACAAAATCATCGTCCACGAGAGAAATAGAGTGGTGGAGAGACAATTAGGTTTATATATATACACCCGTGCAGTCATGCACGAGATCAAACAAAGAAAAAACACATAAATAATTATGATATATTTTATCTATTTCATAAACTTTGTAACGTTTTGATTTTGTATACTTGTCGATTCAAATTGATATTTTTGAGGATTGGTTTCAGGTTAAAAGAATCATACGAAATCAAATTGGTAGGTCTGATTTATGTGTCGATCAAAAAGTGTCATTTGAATTTATGTAAAATAAAAAAGTATTTAGATAACTTATCCATTTGATAAAATAAAGACTAAAATTTAAAAATATTCGATCATAAAAAAATATTTAGATAACATATTCACTGATGAAAAAAATGCCTAATTTATAAATATCAAACCAACTTAAATGCTCAATCTCTTTCACTTAATATGGGATCTGTAGGGAATTAAAATTGTTGGTGGTATATCCTTGAAATAAAAATTTTTAAGTGTTATTTTTTAAGAATTTTTCCATTTAAATATATCACTTTAGGCCCCAATTGACAAATATTTTAAGAGATGTTATTTTTTTTTAGTTATGCAACAAAATCTATTTGGGTTTGATGAATATATGATATGTCGAGATTCATAATAAATCCTTATTTTTTTTACCATTTAAAATAATAAGTTTATTTATAAAAGTATTGAGGAAAGGAGTCAACATAATCCATACCCCTTAGCTTCCTACCTAACCATTAGAAACTTAAGTTTCTATGCAAAGTTACATACACACATTCTACAAATATTACAAGAGTTTTTTTCAGAATGGATAAACTATTACATACACAAATGATTACATGACTTAAAAAATATGAACATATACAAATAAATTAGCCATTCAGCTTGATCTTCCAATTGGCCAGTAGTCCTTGTAGTCCTCTTCGTATTGAGTGCTTGGTGCAAGACCTCAAAGTATTCAAGGAGTTTTTAGTAGAAGCGGAGTTCCCAACAGAAGCAGAGCAGCAAAACTGGAGTTTTCAATGCATGAGGTAGACATAAAATTAAGTGCACAGTTTTGCCATCACTCTTACATCAAAGGATTAAGAAAAGTACAGAAAAAGAATAAGTGGTCATGAGTTTTCACTTCCTTCTTACAAAAAAAACATAAAGCACCATATAATAAGCCCATTCTCATAAGACGATCATGGATATGGAGTCTTTGTCGCACTACTAGCCAAGTATCATGTCTTTGGATATTTCTTTTGAACCAGATAAACCTATGCCAAAATATTTTTGGAGTATTTTCTCGAAGATGATTCCATACGTGAGCAGTTGAGAAACCCCTCTTCCTCCCATCACCCCAAAGACACATATTATCCCTCCATAGATAACAGAAAGAAGAGAGTCATAAAATAAGTCGAGAATAGATGAAGGTATTAAAAATAAATCCTTGATTGCATTGAAAGATAAGAAAGAGCAAGACAAGACAAAATGGAATGAAATTAGTCCTAAAAGAATTGAGAAGAAATACCAAAAATTATCCTAAAAAACATCTTTTACAAAATATTATCCAAAACATATAATACGCATAAATAATTTTCAAGAAATATAATTTTAACTTTACTTCTTATTCTCACGTTTTCTCTCTCTTTCCCTCTCCAATGACGCCGATCTCTCAGACCTCTATCCTTCGACACAACTAGCTAATCACCAACTCCACATTCTCCCCATTATTATATTTCTCACTTCTGATCTCTCCCCTCATAACTCCGTCTCATCAACATAAAATCAAACCCTAAAATTAGTAATCCAAACTCCAACCCCATTGAATATAACTTGAATCATGAGATGCACCACAAAATCAATCATTAAGATCACAAATCCAACACGCGCTACAAAATATAGTCACAAACACTACAAATCAACCCAGTATCACCCAATTTATTATTGACTTAAACATTTTTTGTTTTTCTGAATTAAGGTCATGTTTCGATTTGAACTGAAGAATTATTTCGTTTTTTAAACTGACGTCCTATTTTAGTTTGAGCTGACACTCTTTTTCAATTTTTGAACCGACGTCTTATTTTTTTAAAAAATGACTCACTGTTTTTGATTTTTTAAATATTATCTTGTTTCGATACAAAATAAGGCACCAGTACTACGAAATAAGGCGACTATTTAATCTCGCATCGCTTTTCATTGTTAGAATTTAACGAATCTTGAGATAGAATATTGTCAATAGCACTACATTTTTTGCTGATTCAATAAATGGGTTTAGATTCTTATCGTTTTGTTTAGGGTTTAGGGTTAGGGGTTAGGGTTAGGGTTTAGGGTTAGGGTTAGGGTTTAGGGTTTAGGGTTTAGGGTTTAGGGTTTTTGGGTTTAGGGTTTAGGGTTTAGGGTTTAGGGTTTAGGGTTTAGGGTTTAGGGTTTAGGGTTAGGGTTTAGGGTTTAGGGTTTAGGGTT
>LIEC01009493.1:0-26309 GCA_001925005.1 Drosera capensis | reverse complement strand
ATCATCATTATATATATATATATTAATTTTTATATTAATAAATATACTAAATCAAAATATTATAAAATTTATGCAACGAAGGGAGGAATGTTTATTACCAAAAACGCAAGAGTAACGATCTTAACCTTCCTAAAAGGATAGATCAAAAAACGGTAGTATTTGATTATCACATCCGATACTAATCAGCCCACTGACCACTGTGGATCCGACGGTACAGGTGTCATTCGAAGGATAATCCGACGGCTCGACATCCCTGTCCCTTTCTCTGCCTCCCCACTATTCTTCCTCGCCTACACGCCTACACTTTACCTTTTTTATACTAACCTCTCCATCAGTCTCAGTCTCTTCGTCTCTCTGCTCTTTTACTCTGTGCTGGGTGGTTTGCTCATTCCTGCTATGCATCGCTCAATCATCGCCGCCAGAGCGGTGCAGCGATGGCGGAGGATCTCGAGTGGACAGTCGTTGATTGATCGACGGAGATTTGGTGATCGATCGATGAGCTCGGTTGAGGGGACGGAGAACAAGTGAGTGAATCGTCGTCGTTGTTTTATGTCATTTTCATTCTCTTAATTTATTGAAAAGATTTTTCTGTGATTCTTTGGAAATGATTGATGGAATGATTGTATTTTTCAATTTTTTTTTTTTAATTGGTGATTGAATCGTCGAGGAACCAGTCGAACAAATTCCCATAAAGAACTTTCGGGTTTCTCATTTGTTACAGTGGAGGATACAAATCCCGCATCACATATAAAATCTTGGTTAACAGACTCATTATCAATCGATATCCAATAACAACTCATAAGTTTAATATTGTATCATAAGTTATACTATATTGTATCATGGTCAAATAGGCCAAACTGCACTGTGAGATTTTAAAAGGTCCTGAAATGAGATCATGAGTTACTTAGCAGTACCAAGTTTTCTGCAGTTCGAACCAACCAGGTTTAAAATGCTATCAGCCATTTGGAGTTAACAATATGTTTTTCTTCAAGTCAGGTTTGTTATTGTTGAGAATAGTTGGTGCACATTGGATAGAACAAACATGTTATAAACTTATATACAAATTCAGAGGCACTCTGCTCATTGTAATTGGTTTTTGGTTGAATTCCTATAGGTTTAAGAGTTATGAGGAATGCTTCTTGTGGCATAAAGTTCAAGGCCATTTCGTTCATTATCGCACCTTGATACGTTGTATCTGATGCGAGGTTGTTAGGGTATGCAAGAACTGTGATTAGTGTCTAAGTAGATTGCTGATTACATGGATCAATCAGTGAATGCTATATCTATGCTCGATCCTAATGACGATCAATTCACTAATATCAGTCACTCCAAGCTAATTAGTTTTGGGTAGTAGATCTTTCAAGTTTCAAGTAGCTAATTAGTAGTCTTCTGACCTGTTGGTTGTTCATCTATCGAAATACACTGTTTGTGATTAGTTTTCATTCTAGAACGAATGCTCTTAGGTACTTTGCTACAGTCTCATTTTCATGTAAACTAATGCATTTGATTCAGGTTATCGGGCAAAGTTGCAATGGTAACTGGTGGAGCGATGGGGATAGGAGAGAGCATCGTCCGTCTATTCCACAAACACGGTGCAAAAGTTTGCATAGTGGATGTGGAGGACGTTGCAGGGGAAAAGCTCTCCCAGTCTCTCGGGGACAAAACAGACATATGCTTCATCCGCGGCGATGTCACAGTGGAAGACAATATTTCGCATGCTGTAGACTTCACAGTAGATAGGTTCGGCAAGCTGGACATCTTCGTCAACAATGCCGGCTTAGCTGGCCACCCTTACAGCGACATCCGTGATGTGGACCTCTCCGATTTCAGTAAGGTGTTTGACGTGAATGCCAGAGGAGTTTTTCTAGGGATGAAGCATGCAGCAAGGATAATGATCCCTGAGAAGAAAGGCGTCATTGTTTCTATTTGTAGTGTCTCGAGTGTCATGGGAGGAATGGCATCTCATGCATACACAGGGTCGAAGCACGCGATCCTGGGTCTCACGCGGAGCGTGGCTGCTGAGTTGGGGAAACATGGGGTACGAGTCAATTGTGTTTCTCCATATGCTGTCCCGACGAGGTTGTCAATGCCTTATTTGCCGGAGGATGAGAGGAGTGAAGATATTCTTGCAGGTTCCCTTGCAAACTTTAATACCCTGTGTTTCAGGGCACTTTAGCTTAGTATGCAGTAAAATCTTATGAAGAGGTGTTTATAAGTCGATATCAAACTATCAACCTAACACACATCTCCTTCTAGGGCAGACTTATCGACGGCTTCACCTTGTTTCCAAACAAGTTCTAATTATCTGGTTCTACCTTGATGACCATGGATTTACAGGGTTTCAGGAATTCACTGGCTCGGTGGCCAATCTAAAGGGGGTGCATTTGACAAGGGAGGACGTGGCTAAGTCGGTGCTATTCTTGGCAAGCGATGATGCGAGGTACATTAGTGGGGCTAATCTAATGGTTGACGGCGGCCTGACAGTCACGAACCACTCGCTTCGAGTGTTCGGATGATGCTCGATGTTTTTTGATGTATGTATTCGATTTTGTCAACTGTAACATAGCAGTGTGATCTGTTGTAACTTGTAATTTAGTTGGCTGCTATTTGGTTTATCAAAGTAAATGGTTTTCTGGTTCCTGTCTATGCTTGTTTTGGTTGCTGTAAATGTAGTTCAGCGTGATCAGTGTACCAAACATGAACTGGTGATACGAATCACTTATTATACAGGAAAAGACGGTCGCCTTTTGATACACTGTTGGACACGGGGCATCCGCAAACGTTATGGAGATCATTTCCTTGTCATCGATTTGTCGTTGTTCTTCGCAGATGAACATCCAGAGTTTCTTCGAACGTTTCCTGGAGTCGCTAGTCTAGACTCTCGTTACCGGCTTCTCAGACTCATGATCTACATGCTTGTGTTAGAAGAAAAACAGTCAATTTTGTGCAACATCATTGTGACATTGTCGAAAAAACCAAAATCAATAATTGAAATTTTTTTTTTTTTGAATATCCTATTATGATTAAGCAGAATAAAAAAACCTTTTTTATTTTTTTATTTATCCTAGATCAAACGTCAGGGGAGTGAGTTTCTAGACGACTGTATGATACTGCCTTCGTCTCTGTTGCATATGCCTTCATTCTTGACTTCGATTGGAAGTGCTTTTATCTCATGACTTTATACATATTTAAACCATTTAATTATAGATCATTGAAGATCTCTCAAAATTGATGATGATATAAAACCTAATCAATGATGAAAATAAATTTGAAAAATCCCTCTATATTTTGATCATTTATTTCAAATGAATACTCTTGTGACATTGATTGCGAATCTAATGATAAATCAATGAAAAGGCCCATTATGGTGGGCAAAGTTTATTGCTCTTTTTTAAATATCGAGATATTTAAAAAAGAAAAAAAAACCAACTAATCTTAAGAAACGAACTTAATATTTTAATAATGATTTGTAATTTCCTATGAATCAATGTAAGAACATTTCATGGAGATAACCGTTTCGGTCCGTTGGTTTTAAGCCTAATATATCCACTCAATCATGTTCGAGACTCTATTAATGTCCAAAGCATCTGAGTATGTTGTTATAGTCTCTCCATCGGTCTTACCTATACCTATTGTATAAACTTTGATGTGCGTTATTGAATGTTCGAAGAACCATAAGTTTTTATGTGTCTCGATTTTACATTTGTGATTTGTCTCGTCTGGAGTTTGTTGCAAAATGAAGTCAACCTCTTCACCCAGTAGAAAAACATTTTGAAAAAATCCTTAAAAACTCGGCACGTTCATAGAAACCGGATCCAAGCCATAAGTTACTTGCACTCTTCACCGAATGGAATAAAAACCACACAATCTTTTTTTTTATGATTAAAAAAAGTAAACAATCTTAA
Source organism: Drosera capensis (assembly GCA_001925005.1). Taxonomy (NCBI): domain Eukaryota; kingdom Viridiplantae; phylum Streptophyta; class Magnoliopsida; order Caryophyllales; family Droseraceae; genus Drosera; species Drosera capensis. The sequence goes on along the minus strand of LIEC01009493.1, from coordinate 22,404 downwards.
GCTCGAAAAGCAAGACCAATTATAAGTTAAATGTGATTCTATATCTATAGTTATTTAATATCAAAATGCAAAATAGTGCTCTAATCGTGAGACAAAGTCGATGTCAAAATAAAATTGAGCTAAAATTAAAATTAAATTTGAGTGTAATCATCCTTGACAAGTCATTTTTCATTTAAGAATCACTTCAAACCATGTAATTCTGAGGTAGAACTAAACATTGGAACAAGAGTCCTATAATTTTTAAATCATTTGATTCTAAAATAGAATCATTTTATTCTAAAATATAATCAAATATTTAAACAAAGATTCTATAATTTAGATAAAAATATTTTTTAATATAAAATTATAATAATGATTATATTCATTTTAACTCTATGGTTGGACTTGTTTTACTCACTCCATCTCATTAAAATTACAACATTGTCATATGTCACCGATAAACTTATTCATACAATGAATCGTACACGAGACGATTTAATATCGTTTTATTTAAAATTATCGTGAACCATTAATTATAGTCTAAATTACAACCCTCACTTAGTGAGGTAATTTTCTTACATCATTAGGATGAATAACGAAATTTCTCAAAATACATATTGAATAGTACAGTGATGATGTAACGTTGCAATTTGAATGTAAGTTTTCGTTATTTTATTCCATACAAGGTGTCACACCCTCGCTAATGCATAGTTTGGTTGACGCATGTGTGAGAGTTCCTACGAGCGCGGGTTCATGGTAGCGAGACATGAACGACGTTGCGTCAGGACTTGAACGCGAGCAAGCGTGTTGCAAGGGCGAGCGTAGAACTCTTTTTGGTGGGGATGGTTTGTCACACCCTCGCTAATGCGGAGCAGGGATGACGTGCGCTAGGGAGTTTCTATGAGCACGAGATCATGGTAGCGAGACATGAACAACTCTGCATTAGGACTTGAACACGAGCGAGCGCGTTGCAAGGATGAGCGAGAGTCAGCGAAAAGCGTTGCGCAAGGATCTGAACGCGAGCGAGACGCGTTACAAAGTCGAGCGAATGTTTACGAACTTTGACATGTTGCTTGAAGACTTGAAAGTGCATGAGTGTTTACGAAGTTTGATGGTAGACAAAAACGAAACGTGGATCGGAATCGTTACAAAGGAAATCTTGAATCGAACTTGTAAAGTTTGAAGTCCAAGTTGGGGGTGGCAATTTGGACAGATCTCGTAGAAGGTAAAGAGGAAAGCCCATCAATTGGGGTGGATTGTTGAGCGAATCGCTTGAACAAATCTTGTGAGAAAATTTGTGAAAGATATTTTTACGGATGATAAGCAAGTAAGAAGATATTGATGGAAAAATTTGGGAAAGATATTGTTCTTGATTGTAAATTGATTTTGATGATATTTTTCGCGGGTTAACTTGGCAATGTGAAATCTTATAGCGTTGTCTATAAAAAAAAAATTATCCTTTATCATCATGTTTTATATCATATACAATATTGAGAGCATGATTAGGTTGAGAACACAATCCGGATTGTGTGTCCTGCAGTTCATGGGTGAAATCAATACAAAGAGTTTGGCAAAGAGAGTAAGCAAGTTTGGCAAGAGAGTGTGGCTCTGCCTTATCTTACAAATTCGTAGGATTTCTTTATATTGTTGAAAAGACAATAAAATATTGATCTTTTAATCGTAAATCGTAGTTATTTGGTTACTGATTGGTTCGTATTGATTGTGTGGTTTTTTTGTGATGGTCGAAACACAAAAATAAAATATTGACTGTTTCAAAAGATTTTTGCAGAGTAAAACAAAAAAGTGGGATGCTTGGAGAAGATATTATTTGACAGATTCATAGAAAATTCGCCCGTCATAGGGATGGATTTGTAGCGGACAATTTGGGGGCAAAATCCACCCGTGACACAAAGCGACTACAATACTCCAAATACACACCCGCCATTACCACAACAACCACGGGGCTCGCACGTGACGAGTCCCTCGTCGTCGGTCGATCATCTCTCTCTCATTCTCACCCAATCACATACACACTCAACCTCGCCTCTCTGTCCAAACCCACCTCTCTCTTCCCCATCTCCGGCAACCTCCGCCTCTCGCCGCGGCGACGCACTCGCCGGCGCCGATTTACGCAGCCTCGCCGGAGACTCTTCTAACCGACCGCGGCCTCGCCGGCGATGCGGTTAAAGCTTTGATCAGGTTCAAGCACCGGATCCGCATGAGGATTTGTTGCAGGTATTGGATTCTGTACTTGGTTTTGTTTTTGAGTTTGAGATTATCCGATTAGTGGAATCTCAGGCTAAGAGTTGAGTGGTTTTGGTTTGTTGGAGATCGGATGAGCCGCGGTTTGTTTGCTTCTTGGATGGTGTGAGTTGGAGTGGAGGTTGGAGCTGAATGTAGATCTGGTGTTGGTTCGTGTTTGCCATGGATTGGTGAGGGTGTGTGGCGAGACTGAGATCTACGTGTGGAGAATCAGTGGTTTTGGTGGTTGTGAATTTGTGATTAAGTAGACAATGCTTTTTGATCGGTGTTCGGGATGGTTTAATGGTGGTGGTGGTGGTGCTGGTTGTGGTTGTGGTTTAGGTGAGCTATTTTGGTGAAGTTTTGTGGATCATGCGGTTTAGACTTTAGACATTGCAGTTGGGTCAGTTTTGGATGGTATGATTTGACACTGATCAAAAAATGTGGAAGATCATGCTTCTTTGGTCTCCAATTGCATTAGCCTCCTGTGTCACATGTTAACTATGGGAGAGATTTCGATTTCGTTTGGTAACAGAAGTGCATTTTGTGCATCGCTATACGGAAGCTGAGAATTTGTACCAATCTTTGTACGCAACATAACAGCTGCCAGAGAATGCATTTTGGCAAGTAGTTGTTCATGTTTGTATTTTCAATAATGTGCCAATCTTCTCAATTGCCCTGGCTATAGTAACCCATCGCTTAGTACTTTGAGTATGCTATTGAACAATTAGCTGTTTGAAGTTTGTGATTGACCTGGAGTTTGTGCCTTTGATTGGACAGTTTCATTTGGTATTTTTGTTTTGCAGAGTTTGATACAATTGACAAGCCGAGATGGAGAGTGAGAAGAAATCTTCGGCTGTATCAGATGTGGGAGCATGGGCGATGAATGTGTTTAGCTCCGTTGGACTTATAATGGCCAACAAGCAGCTGATGTCAGCTCATGGTTATGCCTTCAGCTTCGGTGAGTTCATATGCTTCTATTCTTTTGGTTCTCACGAGCCAGTTGGATGGAATGGAGTCCTGGTTAATCCTCTTGCATTTGCTGTCCCATTTATTCGATCTGATCTGTGTGCCTTGGCATGTGAGTGACACATTCACCTGTGTTGGTGAGGGTACCCATTCATGCCTCAGGCCTATGTGCTGTGCGAAATCTGAGCACATTTCTGGCCCTGGCCCCTGGCATCGTACTTGATGTGGTCTTTTTCAATGGGTTATATGGAGCAAGTAGTTCTGAAGCTTAGCGTATGGTAGACTGACTAGGATTTGGATATTGACATGGTGCCGTTTCTTGTTCTCTCAGCTACAACTTTAACCGGCTTCCACTTCACCGTTACTGCACTGGTGGGTCTGCTGTCAAATGCTACTGGATATTCTGTATCAAAGCATGTTCCTATATGGGAGCTCCTTTGGTTTTCAATTGTTGCCAATATGTCAATCACAGGGATGAACCTCAGTCTCATGCTCAACTCTGTTGGATTCTACCAGGTATGAATATTTTCATTACTCAGTTCTTTATATGCATTTCGCAATTTTACATAGCGAGTTATGTTAATGAGTGTCTACTTGTTAAGTTCGATTGTGAGAAGGATTTCTTGTCATTCCGGGCTATACGTGGTTTCCTCAATTTAATCATTATCCCTGTTCTTGAGCTCTGGAAACATCACTTAACTGTGAGAGACAGATCATGATCCTTGTGTAGAAAGATACTTGAAAAGGGAAAATTAGATCCATTAGTAGAAACAGGCAAGTGACTTTAGATGGTCTTTAACAGGAAAAAGGTTTGAAAAGAAAGACAAGGCTAAAACTAAAATGTGGCATGTTTTTTATGTTGATTGGGGTCATTTTTTGATGGAGGATCACATGTCAGGTTGTGGTACTTATGGAGGAAGACCCTAAAATGGAATTTAGGGTACATAATTAGAAGCCAACTTGATGAGAGAGGGGAAACAAAGTACAGCGGTCTAACTCTTGTTGTGTACTTCCGAAATCGGAGGTGACGGAGAGTGCAAGTTATTATGCCAATTTTATGCACAAGAAAGTCCAATGTCTGTATGTGATTGATGACACATTCGAGAAAGTGGCTACTTTTCCTGTCTGGCGGATGCAGAATTTGTCTTCGGTCGATAGATGGGCTGTGTTCATCAGTCCAAGGCTTTTGGCATATGGCCAACAAGAACCTGCCCTATCTACCGCTAAATGAAAGGAATAAGTAGAAGCTACTCTCACTGGATATGCAGATAAATGGCTCTTTCCTTTTAATTATGATTAACAAAGCACTTACAAAATCTATATAGAAAAATAAGACGAACTTCCTTTTGATACCATATTCTACCTCAATATTTCTTGTTTATTTTCTTTATTAGTGGCTGATTGAGGCTTTTGTTGCAGATATCCAAACTGAGCATGATCCCAGTCGTGTGTTTGATGGAGTGGATTCTTCATAACAAGCGTTACTCAAAGGAAGTAAAGTTGGCCGTTGTAGTGGTGGTTACAGGGGTTGGAGTTTGCACAGTGACCGATGTTAAAGTTAATCTCAAAGGTTTTATATGTGCTGCTGTTGCCGTGTTATCAACATCCTTGCAACAAATTGTGAGTAACCCTTATTTCCTTGCACAGTTGCGTTTTCCTGGTGCATTGCTGGTTCTTCACTTCTTTACCTTCTCTCTCCTCCCCTTTTTGTTATTATTAAACTAATTGACAATCCATTGTTAGTTTGTTACTGCTAGAGGAGCCTTATTCTGATCATCATGCTTAAAAAAATGACTAGCAAGGCTTAACTTAATTTGTAGGATTAAGGTTTTCTTAATAGCAGTATTCCTGGCAATAAGAGTGTTGGTGACTAATCAGTGCTGCGGGCTTTAATAATACAAGTTTCTGATTCTCAGTGTATTACATGGGATCAACTTTGATGTTTTGAGTGATTATTTTCAAGCTCCTTGTTTTATTCTCTCTTGTAAGAGAGTTAATTTTAGGAGTGACTAACTATTTTCCATTTTTACAGTCCATAGGATCTTTGCAGAAGAAGTACTCGATTGGATCTTTTGAGCTGCTGAGTAAGACAGCTCCCATTCAGGCCATTTCTCTGATAGTGCTTGGTCCGATTGTGGATTACTGTCTCAATGACAAATTCATATTCAAGTACAAAATGTCTCTGGGCACCACTGTAAGTACTGAACGAAGTTCGAGTTGTCTATTTGCAAATACTGAATCTAAAACATAAAGAAAATGGTATATCCAGAACTTGGTATACTCGGATCAGATTGCTTTGGATTTTAGATCTTTATTTTCCTGTATGTTCTTAATAAATCAAGATTCATCTGCCCTGCATCTATTGAACTTTGAACTTTATATCAACCCTCTAAGCATTCATTGTGTTTTTTATGTTTTCGCTTGAATTCTGCAGATGTTTATACTTCTCTCCTGTTCGCTGGCTGTTTTCTGCAACGTGAGTCAGTACCTTTGTATCGGACGCTTCTCGGCGGTTTCCTTCCAGGTTCTTGGTCACATGAAAACTGTATGTGTCCTGACCTTGGGGTGGCTACTGTTTGATTCGGAGTTAACTTTCAAGAACATCATGGGACTGGTGCTTGCCGTCATTGGCATGGTTATATATAGCTGGGCCGTAGAGCTCGAAAAGCAGTCCATCGCAAAAGTTAACCATCATGCCAAAAACAGCTTAACGGAAGAAGAAGTCAGACTACTCAAAGGTGATCTGGGCACGGCACCTGTCAAGGATATCGAACTTGGCCAGTCAAAGGTGTAGGTTTACTCGGTGATTTATAGTACCTGTTACAGAATTCGTAGTTCTCCTCCTGACCTCATCCTAGGTCGTAATTTATTCAATCTTACTATCTTGGAAAAGCATAAAAAGAGATTTGTATTTTTTGGTTACCTGTTATCAAAGTAGGTAGCTGCCCATTTGTTAAACCTCACACTTGAGTCAATCTTCTGTTCTGCGCTGATTTTTCGATTGTTTGATGTCTACAATAAGTTCTTAGGCTGTTATGTTGACGAAACAAGAGTAACATATTTGCGATGTGTTGCATAACGTTAAAAGCTGTACAATTTTTGTTGTTTTATGACGAAAAGTTACTTGAAGATTGTAATGCGCCATTTTCGCAGTGTTGGACCCTTTCTTGGAAAATTTTCTGGTAGTGTGATTAATCTTGCATTTGAAGTAGTGGAAAATGTTCCACTACTGTTCGACGGACACTAACGTCGTATCAACCAACTTCTAGATGTCACTTACATTTCAACAATGTCGTCCCCCACTCAAGTAGATGATAGAAAAATGGAGATGATAGAAATGATGATGCAGATATTCCTCCTTGACTTGGACTATCTGCCTGATACTTATTTGTTTGGGAAAACGCAAAAGTCAAGCAATGCGTCTCCTTGGTTATTGGAGAAATCAGAAGAAAGAATAAATCAAATTAGTACATGATTCTAGTCGTCATAGACAATATAAACAAAGCATTATTGGAAGTTCTTTCGGAAATTAATGTATGCGAGAACCTCTAATGATATATATAATCTTTGATACATTCCTTTTAACCGAACATATTATCTATGAGTTCAGAGGATGTATTATTGAAACATTTGGAATTCATCTTAATTTCCTCCATCAATATGATGTTACAACAAAGTATGCGACCATGAAAAGATAAGACCTTAGATCTTGTCCTTGAATTAAATTTAGCACACACGGAAACAAGATCAATACATCGTTCTGGTGCAAAACATTTCACTAGTACATTCCTGAGACAACTTAATTCGACAAAATGTTACACCGGAACTCAAACGGAGCCACCACCACGACCGCCATGGCTGCTACCACCCAACCGGACACTCTTGAGGAAGGAGCCCGTCTTGGTGAGCTCACGGAGCGGCTTATCAGTGAACCGGATGAGATTGTAGACCCACGCCCCGCATATGGCCCCAAATGTAGGCCCCACTATGTATATCCATATTCCCTTGTAACGGTTCCACACGATCGCTGACCCGAGACTCCTAGCCGGGTTCATTGATGCACTCGTCACAGGCCTGCATATATAACAGATTTGAGTTTTTGATACACTTGATTACTCGATATAATGAATTCTCCAACCATCAAAATGATGATTGAATTTTTCGAATGGTTCGAATGTCATCCAAGTGACATGGATGTTTATCATCCAAATAATATTCTTATGATTATGTATGAGCATAATCAAAGACAAAAAGTCTACACGTTGACGAATTTGTTCAAACTTTCATACTTGGTGGGAAAAAAATGAATTGACAAAGAAATTCAAATGCATAATTCGTAGGAAGGTTGAACATTACGCTGCAATGATCACATTAAGCAAGATGGTAGCTCCAACAGCAAGCCCTGCTAATTCTCCGATCTAAACCATTTTCCCATTGAACAATCAAAATTAAGGTCAGTAAAAAAATAAAGCATTAGGATAGTGAATTTTTCGATGTTTCGAGTAGTTATTATGACTTACTGCACGGTTATCTGTGGCGACGCCTGCTATAACAAACATGAGGTAGAACGTGATGATGAACTCGAACACTACGGATTGAAGGTCAGATCCTAACGGTGATGAGCCGGCGAAAACGTCTTCTTTCCCTCTGAAGACCAGCCGAAGGGTGCCGTTTGCTAGTACTGATCCTACAACTTGGCTGAATACGTATGGTGGTACCTGATTCACAATAATGCCGTTCGTTTTAATTAGTCGATGTAGAGTAACCTGGTGTAAACAAAAGCTCAAGTTCATGACAGAATTCTTATACACCATGCAATATCTTTTATAATGCTTACATAAATTTGTGGCGAAACAAATATCCACCAAGTCCAACTAGAATATCTGTTACATCCATCAAGATTTGAATACGATTGTCCATCAACAAGTGATAGATCGAAAATATCTTTTAGAGGTTTAGAGCTAAAACAAGGACCACAGTGACTTCATATTCATCTTGTACAACATGAAACTATTAACTAATTATAGCTACAAGAATATATTCTTATACGCGAGCAGAGCGAATAGGCCGTCAAAGTAATTAGCTATCTTATCTATACTAGACAATTAATCAGGATACTTTACCTGTTTCCATTGGAATCGGCCGCAAGAAGCAAAGGCGATGGTGACTGCAGGATTAATGTGACAGCCGGAGATGTGGCCGACTGAGTATATCATGACCATCACGGCCAGTCCCCAAACAATCGCGATTCCAGGGAGTGTGATGACGTTATCCTTGTCCGCGTTCATCATGACTGAAGCGCAACCAGCGAAGACCAGAAAGTATGTTCCAAGCACCTCCGCGATCATCTGATCATTCATCAAGAATATATACATGCCGCGCAAAAGTTATGATCCGACACATATGGGGGACGACATAATATGAATAGTCTAATATTAGATTCTGATGAGTTCACCAAGTATGATATCGAGAGATTCGAGACATGGAAGTTCAGCCATTCTGAACAACAAAAGCTAAGACAATGCAAGCTGAACAAATACGGAAAGTTCAAACTCTAAGAAGAGTTAACTCGACTCAAGATCGAAGTGATTATCGTCGTATATTTAAAGTTGACAATAGCCAAGAATGTCATCCTCAAGTTGAGTTATCTATTTGAAGCAAAACCAGGAAAGGATAGAAATTAATTAACCTTTTGAGCAAAAGGGATACTCATCAAGGAATTTGATGCAGGTTTGATTGCATCAAACTCAAGTACTTCTTGGTCACCATTTCCTGCACCAACTCTGTCTCCCATCTTCTTCTTTTTTTGGGACTTTGATTTATCAGAGTATAAATGTTGAGAGAGCAAGCTACATACAGGAGAAACTTGGCTTCATTTTTTCCTCAGCATATATGAGCTATATATATAGTACTTGAACAACTATACCTGAAAAAATATTATTGGTGTGTTAAGTGCATTCACCTAGGTGTAGCTATTCATGGATTATAACAATTGATTTTATTTTGTTCATTATGAAGAATGTATATTAAGTCTCAGATTCCAAGTAGAAATCAATTATTTGTTATGACTGAAGCAATACATGATCTTATATGTATTTGTTGTGAATTCTTTATTCCTAATACTCTCTCTGTTTTAAAATATAGGTAATGATTTGATCTGACACACGGATTTATGTGTTTGTTGAATTTATATGAAATTTGATGAAGAAAGAATATTTTTTTATGATAGTGGGGTTTACTATAATAGTTGTGACAAAAGACAGTGAATATGATGATGATTGTTTTGATATTTTTTATATATAAAAAATTTATTAAATATGATATATTGTATATATTTTGAAACGGTACAAATAAAAAAATGTTGTTTGTATAATGGCACGGAAAGACTACGAGTTTGTTATTCTCGGCAATGTAAACGAAGATCATCAACTGGTAATATATTGTATTTATGGCACCCAGTTAAATTGAAAGCATTTGATATGACAACTTTTTTCGTATATTTATATATGTGCGTAGCAACAACAACAGGAACAACCAAAATGCTCCCATATTAATCAGGTTGGGTTCTAAAGTTGCTTTAGAAATAGGAATTAAGTGGTCACAAAGTAATGTATTACGAAGAAAAGGATATTTTTGGTGGTGTCACTTTGGAAATTTGGGAGCGTCTAAAGTATCATCCTATCTAGGTAAAGTAAATGGTTTGAAAGCTTTAATAATTAGGCCTATTTCATAAGAAATTCACATAACGAGTACGAATTTGATCTATGTGATTAAGCGATTTGTTTGTATTTTTCTATGTATTAAATTTTGTTAGACTATGCTCGCTGATCATGCCAAGCTAATTATCCGAAGACATTTTGATCATGTAGTACAAAAATATGATAACAACACAATGATAACAACGACATGGGTTTTCGTGTAATGACCAATGTCAGGGAAAAAAAGGAAAAAAAAAGAAGAAGAGATTTTGGTAATCTTATCCTTGTTAGAAGAAGGCTATGGAATTAAAAGCTACACATCATTAATATGTCACGTGTTATGGTAGGCTCTACAAGCTTTATGGTTGATAGATACTGGAGTAATTGGTTAGTTGGGACTTAGGGAGTATATAAATGATGGTGCAAGAAATGGTAAAAGGACGCTGGCGGTTATAACAATGATATCACTTTTGCCTAATGACTAGATTTACTTCGGGTTTTTTTTTAACAGTTAGATTAAAAAAAAAAAGAGATCAAAATAATTTTATATCTAGTTATATCTGACGGTTAAAATGGAAACCGTAATAGCTTGTTAGTTATTACTATATAAGTCTCTTTTTTTCAGTCACATTATTTACTGCGACATTGAAAAGAAAAAATTACTCGGACTTATCACCTCTCTTCCCCCTAGAGTACCTCTTATAATTTTTGTCAGATTTTTTTTAAAATGTATCATTTTGTGTGATTTTTAAAGATTTGATTTGATTTTGTTCTTTTTTATTTTGAATTCTAATCTCATGGTATGGGAAGTTTACTAGCAGAATCTTGTCGACTATTCCTTCTTGTTCGAACATTCTCTTCTAGGTTTAAAACGTTCATTCATGATTTTTTAGGTTATTATAGTGACTGGAAGGAGGTGAGGAGGGGAGTGAGAGGAACAACAAATCAGTAGTCTCTCCATTGACTGACGAGCCCTTCCTCTGGATTCTTCGCTGTTGACGAGTCCTTGCCTGTAGATTTTCAGAGGGGTTTGGATGAGTGGGGAGGAGAGGGCAACGCGGATGAAAATGAGGACCACCAACAAATGATGGCGGTAGGTTTTCGGTTAGTGCGTAAATTTGTATTTGAAATTAAGATTTTTATTAAAGTCAATATGTTGTGTAATCAGTGATAATTTTGTTAAGAAAATAAATATTGTGTATAAATATTTCAACATGAAAATTATTGGAATATATATTGATGGGGTACTTATTGAAAAAAAGAAGAAGGTGTGATATTTTTGTGTCATTTATTTTTCATACGGTGCCTATGAAGAATTCTCCATACTGAAAAGACTTATAGTATCAAGTTAGCACTTTTCAAATGAGAGAATTATCTATTAATCATCAAAACCTAATATATTTATCAATTGATCATATCACATTATCTTATTTATCAATGAATAATGTATCAAAAATAAAATCTTGATATCTATTAAGAGAAAACAATAAATCATATTAATAAATCAGGGATTGACTTTTTAGTAAATAAATTTTTTAAAAATAAGACTATTGATTTTACACTTTTCCAAATTAATATTCTCTCCGTCCCATAATAATTGCAATTGAATTTTTGTGGAATTTGATGAAGAAAGAATATTTTTTAGGAGTAATGAGGTTTGTTGTGAGAGGAGATGGTGAATGTAATGTAACAAAATATGATTGATGTGAATTTTTCTAAATTAAATATTAATTAAAAGAGAAAAGATTACAAGTAAATTGAGACAAAAAAAAAGTGTTGTATGTATTATGGGACGGAAGAAGTATTAGTATAAGTATTTCATTATTAGTTGCGGTTCAGGGAGTGTGTGTCATGACATAGGTGCGTCTAATAACAAATGAACGGTTGAGATTAAAATAACACAAATCAAGAGTTGTAATTAAAATTTAACAATTCATTTTGAATCGTTTAATCTCAATCGTTTTTATTTTATTAAACACGCATATGTCAGGATATATACTCCTTTTTTATATTAGTTGATAAATAGACTCAATCACACTCACTGGATGCGTGAAAACAAGGCTAATGACTCTAAAGCTCCAACCGGGATACAATTCTCAGAAATCAATATACATTTGGGATTGTTTCCTTGTCTATATACGTGCATACGTAACTTGTGTAATTATCTATCTATTATACTAAGATATTTCGGATTGAATGAAGATATCCAGGACTATACTCTGGAGTTTGGGTCATGCTAATTAGAGTAATTTTCGTACTCATCTATTAATTATAATGATGCATACTTAATCAAATAATGGTCAACAGAAGATTATGATCAATCAATGCATGTATAATCAATTACTATTATATTGGATATGTTATTTTTTACATTGGCTCAGAGGGTCAAGGTGTAGCATTATAAGTTGGATTGCAGGTTTCACTGTCAAGATGGGTTTCGAATATGAGCACGCCCATAATATATTGACATGGGGAGTGAGCTATATCTATAAGACTCTTTTAAACTTGTGATCCTAACGTCATAATTGCTTCTAATCAATCTGATATATATAATATCGAGGAACCAAATTTTAACAAAAATTCAAAACGGATGTTTAAGATGTTCATTTGCACGGGGCGCCGAAGACTATACGAAAAGTTGAGAGTGACGCTATCCATTTCCATTTCCAGAAATTATGAATCCTTTCGATACCAAATTGCACGCAAAAATTTTAGGAAATAACGCCCTATGAAATCGATTTTTGATAGGCCGCAAATGATCAATATTGGCAACTGATTTAGACACTCGATTACTGATTAACCCATTCTTTAGTTATTAATGGTAGGAGAGTAGACTATGGGTATCAGTTTAGAAGATACGCAATTGACTCGAACATTCAAATGATAATTATCTGATATCAAGTGGATCATGTTGGTTAATTTGCTACGTAGACTTTGCATGTAATAGTGGGTATCACTAGTACTCGTAGGTTTCCTTTTCAAACTAATTTTAATGCTTATTACTTTGTCTGTCCCATTATATATACAGTAAAATTTGATTGTTACATCATCCAATATATATTTTGAGTAATTTTGTTTTTTCGTTTTAGCAATACAAAAAATTTACAACACTAACACAAGGTCGAATTACACAGGTTAAAACTATGATTAACATTTCACGATGATGCGAAAAATGATATTTAATCGTTTCACGATATGAATCAAAATCATATATGCACACATCAAAATATTGTTTCTAAGTTGAGACGGAGAGAGTTCAATATAATATTCTTCAACACATGTGGAGTACGATTTTGAGTAACTCTGTTATTTCGTCAACTGGCCAACGCAAACAAAAAGGAACCTTTTAAACAGGCGACAAGAATTACATAGCTTAAGAAATACAGTACGTAATGTTATAGGATAAGACGATCACGCGGAATACAAATTAAGGTCTATCTCTACTATCTCACCCATATTGATGAAAGATGTCGCGTTTACTTCTGGATAGACGATTGTTGTCGCGTTTAAAATCGTTAATATCAATGTCCCGTATTATGAATATTTACGATCATTTTTGTAGGTTTCACTATTTCATTAATTAATAAGATTGATTTGTAAGATGAGAGTATAGTTGACATCAATATATTTTTAAAAGTGAATGTGGCCAACGAAATTTCCACATTCAAACATTCAAAATTCCTCGACCAAGACCAAACACGAAAACTTCATTGGATACTGATTCAAAAAACAAATGCCGGCACAATTTGGAACAAATAGTTGGAAATTTTACATATTTTGTATTTAAAAAAAAGAAAGAAAGAGACGTTGTACCCAATTCAATCTAGAAATAAAAAATTACACGAATAAGAAACACATGCCATTGGACACATACAAAAAAAAGTACAAACAAAATATATAGAAAAATAACGAAAATTAAAAAAAAAAAACAAGTCAAAATGTTCATGATTGCAGGATGATCACGCATGCACTTACAGTTTTCAAAAAAAAAAAAAAAAGAAAAAAAAAAGTCAAGATGTTCATGATTGCAGAAATGTCAAGATGATCACGCATGCACCTGAAGTTTTCAAACATTTGATAAGCTATCGAGGTTATACGAAACCAGTGTGACAAATACCTGGGTCGAAAGAGACCAAGAAAACACCTGCAGCAACTACACGCATATTTCAAAAATAAATAAATATATACCGCACTGAAAGCATTATTTTTTATAGAAAAACTTTTCACTAGAAATCTGAAAATTTTTCAATGTAAAGCATAAATTACTGAGAAATTCACCAAACTTCGTAAAACACATGTTTTCACAGCCTCAATAACTCACAGAAAACTTTTCGAAAGCTTGAACCACCTCGCAAATCTTCATCCTCGATCCTTGGCACTTCACCATCTCCGAGACATATCTATTGCCATCGGTATAGAACCTGAAACTTATGGTATTGAAATCTGTCATGCGATGCCGATCTGAGTCTGTCTTCCCGGTGTCTTGTCCAGGTTCTCTTTTTACAAACAGAGATACAAACTAACAGCAGCAGATTCCATACAGCAATCAGTTTCACTTCTTCTGAGCTTCGGAGCTTTTTTCCTGATCTCAAAGTCGTTTCAAGGAGGCGCGACCAGTACACGTGACTTGAGCATAGTATCGAAGACTCCAGGTTATTGCAAAATCCCAGGGAAGGGAGTATTGCACAAAGTTGCACAGCATGTGAGCGACGACCGTTCTGCCAACAATCGAACACCTGACATGACATTCCCTACTCATTCTCGAGCTAGAGCTACCGTGCTGCAGCTGCAAACTGGATTCATTCAAGAACATATCATCTCTATAGGCCGCCTCTTTCTAATTTCTGAAACAATCACACTTCCAGGATCTGCCCAAAGGCAGAGGGAGGTACCATTTGAGAATTGTGAGTGAATTACTCAACGACTTGTTCCATCGAGGGTAAAGTCAACACATATAACAACAATAATTACAGGAACGTGTACAATGATCACAAACTTCTTGAGCCACTGTGACTTCACTACATGAAAGGCACCACCACCTGAATGGCAAAGTTCCTCCGAAGCAGAAATCAGGGAATGGCAAAAGCACCTTGTCTCGGAGCACCACTTTGTGGTCTGACTCTGGGAAGAAGCAGTGGCGTGCAGCAAACTAGAGCTAACAGAAGCTCCACCATAAACACCGTCATACTGAGCCAAACATACATAGTTGTCCTCCAATACCATAGAATTCTCTTAAGAAAAGGAAGATCAGACTCAACCAATAAAGAGGCACTATATAACTCAGGTATGCCAGCGCCAGTGCGAAATTCGGCTCTTTGTTCTATAGTTACTTTCAAACAAGCTGTGGGAACAGCATCTACAACAAGTCCTTTGAAGTTCAATTTCAAAGTTTGGGACTCTGACACATAGCCAGCGACCAGAGGGACAATTTTAAAAATGGTCAAAAGCATCCTGATGGGATTGCTTTTGAAGTGCAGCATACACGGATGGCTTGAGCTGGCGAAGGGTTTACCGTTACTTGCCAGGAACTCTATCCGTACCTAAATGAAAAGAAGACAATAACCAGTCCGCGAAAGAGTTCAAACATAGCTAGTAACTCTGTAGCAAGTTATCTGAGAAGCAGAAGATCGTTCGCTATGGTAAAAAATTTTACAGTTCACCACAAACATGAAACAAGAAGAAGGTAGTGGCATATGTCAGTGTCTTGCATGCAGCAGGTAATTTTGTTCGTATTTGCATGGATACCCAACTAGTATGCTAGAGTGACAAGATGTCCATTGCACACAATTCATCCCTTAGATCCCTTCATTGGATAAGATATCATCTAATCTCGCTTTACCTTTTCTACAAGTGAAGTTCACGACCTTGTCAAAGAGTGAAATTGCCGTCAAAGGGCAATAGATTAACCTCTTTCACTAAGAGATATCATGATAACAGGAAACACCTAGTATTTATGCATCATACACAATTTCTAAAAGGTTCAATCTTACAGAGTTACTTTAATTATCGACACAAGGTGCTCTTTTGACTAGAAGCTACAAGGGGACATACAAAAAATGGATAAAATTTTATCCACAGCTTAACCTAAAACTAATCTGTTAAAAACCTAAGCTGCATAATCATTGAACCTCAACAAGACTAGGCATGAATGGATACGAAGCAGTATACAAATCTGATCAAAGGAAGAAACAATGTTAACTATCCAAACATTATATTCAGATTCAGAGTGGCATCAACTGATCAATTACTAACATCCAGCATGTTCATCCTAGACTCGTCCTACACAAACTTCGGGCCACAAAGCACTAACTTTTCTGATTCTGGTTCAAGCAGTAATTTAGTTTGGCCTACAAAAGCGACCAACAAGGTTCCCACACCGAATAATTGCTACATAACGCGCACTAATTCACTAGTCATAGCAAACAAATAATGCTGCTGCAAAATGAACCATATAGATAGTTAGATGCTATAAAAGGTTGAACTATAGATAGCATCTCGCTTAATTTTATTTGGGATTTGGGAGAGACTAGACACACAAAAAGAGGACGTGAGCATACGACATTGTTCAAACTCTACTCGTATAATGCATATAACACTTCGCATTTCATCCCCAAGAAGAAAAGTACCTGAAACATCCCCAGCTTCCTGTTATAATCCGACTCGGGCAACCTCATTTCCACCATCGCCCTCAACTTATGATCACTAGGTATAACCCTCCCAACCCCTTCACCACTCCCACCCAAACCCTGACACCCAGTAATAGGAACAAACGCCACAGGGCTACTCCTCGTGTAATCGAAATTCAACTCCCTCTCCAACCGCCACGGCTCCTCCACAACCGACCTCACCACCAATCCACCAACCAAAAACCCTAACCCCAAAAACCCTACCAGCACCGTGCCCACATACACCGACCACACCATTCCCCACCCAATTCTCCCCACAACACCTATCAGTGACTTGTTTTCCTCCAACCACTTCTTCATCCATGGACTCACAACCCCAAGACAAGCACCCCATATTCTTACCATAACCCCTCTCACATACACTTTACCCCGCCTAAGCGCCCCGATCGGATTCACCAATAACATATAAGAACAGTAAAGTATCCATATAGGGAATGTGATGAAATTGAACAATAAATTGAACTGGAAACCAATGGCCTTGATCAACAGACTCGAAATCGCGATGAGAAACCCCGACCCGTCCCCCTCATCCGACGTCGAAACTTCTCCCTCCTCCTTCGTCTCTTTCTCCGTTGTTGTGAATTCGGATTTTTCCTCGTTCTCATCTTCGACGTTGATCTTCCGCTTTCGATCTCTGATGAAAAGGGACGCGTGATCGAGAGTTTGGCTGATTTCGGTGATTTGGGAATCAATTGAAGAAGTGGAGGAGGTGTGACGATTGTGGTGAATGTTGGAGGAGGATCGGCGGCGGCGGAGGCCGGAGGAGGAAGGGGTGTCTGCGTTTGATTGGGGTTTGGGGATGGAATCGATGGGGTCGAAATCGGAGAGTTGGGATTCGGCAGCCGCGGTGGTGGAGGAATCATCTGGGCAATCGAAGAAAGGGAAGTCTTCGGCGGCGTCGAGGAATTGGGAATCATCGTCGGCGGCGTCCGACATTGATGAGGTTTGGATAGAAAGCGATTTGGGTTTTTTGTTGTCTGTGGATTTTCTTCCGTTGGACGAAAAGGATCATTTTTAGGATGTCCCTTCTTTTTTCTTTTTTTTTTTTTTCATTTTCATGAACTTCAAAATGTTTATCTTGGATTCATTCTCTTCCTAACATTATTCTTCAACGATTAAATCATGAACGTTATCCGGAAAAGTAAGTTCACTAGTAGGTAAATTATCTTACTCAATAAAAAAAAGACTATATATATCATCTTATTTTTTTGTTTTGTATTTGACGGAACTATATAGATATATCATTTTTTTATAATTAATTTATGAATATAAGTTTATGTGCATTAATGCTCTTATCTTGGCATATGAGAATAGTTAGTTAAGTTTTTTTTTTTTAAAATTAGTTAGTGAAGGTTATTATTTCAATGGAATCATTTCATACTAATTCATCGTTTGGATTGAAACATTACAATGATTGCGGATGTAGGGAATATATGTTCACAAAAAAAAAAAAAAAAAAGATGTTAAATACGAAATAAGTTTACAAGAAAATTTTTGGAGAACATCAATGAAAAGAAAGAAAAAAGTAAAAAAGAGAAGAAAGGCTATGAGTACATAGTGAAAGTTTCTTAGTACTTGAAGTCTACGTACAAAAAAAACCTGGCTGCTAATTAACCCAACGAACCAAAGAACAAAAGGACATTAACAAACTCTTAAACATTTGAAAGATAAACTATCTGCGCAGAAGCTAGCTTTAGTTGCTATACCTAGACAGTTGAACTCGAAAATCAAATTGTCAGAATCATTGAAAGTAACAAATCAATCATCGTCTTCATCATCGACCAAATATTGGATGTTCTGGACTTAGCAGTGGTGGCATAGATGACGGTTAAGTGCGGTGTCGTCTCATAAGTATTGCATGTCCGATCATACAAGGAATCAGCCCATTTTGAACAAAGCTGTTCACCTCATCATCAGATACGAAGTTTATATCATGGATTCTCTTCTTCTTCCTACCGGAAGAACCAACACCATCACCGTCTCCTCGTCCTTCTTGACTCGATTGTGATTGCAACTCTTCCAGTCGAATAAAGTACTTTTGCGAGTGGCTCGTTATTTGTTGAGCCGTTTTCTTCCCATGAAATATTTGCTCCGAGATCATCTTAGCCCACTTATTTTGCCAGCCGAAGCACTCATATCCAATCAAGAACATCTTGTGTTCTTGCTCTGACCAATGTTCGATCTTCTTCATTCCTGATTTAGGTGGATTGATCATCATAATCGGTTGTTCTCTGATGGCCGCCTCATCTTGATGAAATGTTGGACTAATGCTAGTCATCGTGGTCGAGGCTGAGCCCACCGATAAAGAATAATCGTCCATGCCATACTGAAAGTACTCGTTATAATAAGGGTCTTCGATTTCCAGATACTGATCAGACGATGATGATGCAACCGCATGATCAATGATCCTTTCTTGATTTTCTTGGATCATCTGAGGTTGTATCGCGAAAAACTCACTTGAAAAATCGACCATGTTACCTTGTTGGTTTGAATAGTTGTCGATATGTGGTGCATATATTGTTAATTCGTTGCTCGTCGCCGTCGTCTGTGGAGGCGCTTGTTGGTTGTAATATAAGTGATTAGCGGCATTGACTTCAGAAGCCTCCGAAAATACAAAATCTTGATAATCCGGACGCTCTCCAACGTCCATGACGCCATCAACCGGTATACGTCCATTGTTTAGACCGTCATTCAACCTGTATACGTCCATTGTTCCTAACTAGATTAATAAGATAATCAAATTGAAGAAGAGAGTTAGAATTGATGTGTCGCTGAAGGCTGAAGCTGATTATGCAGAAAGGATCATGCACGAACCTTTTTATAGAAGAATAATTCTATAATAGTTGTAAAAGATATACTTAGTAATAATAAATCTTTTACTACATACTCATCTTTAGCACAAAAGATAAGATGTTGTCCAAAAGAATGATTTGTACAGTTGTCTTTGTGTTTAACGGATGATAATCATATTATTACGCACCCATGATTTTTATGTCCTTTGATCACAACTAAAATGTCAAAGTTTAAATTTTCAGAAAGTAAAGATCTTGTATGGTAATGATTGTAAAGATCAATAAAAATGATTGTAAATATATAAAAATCTTATACCTTTTGAGTAAGTATCTGCATACTAGCATTTCAATAAATAATAAATAGTCTTTCCGTTCCTGAATTTCTTTTATAAAAGTTTGAAAAACATAGTTGTCGAGACGAAGTTTGTTTCGCGTGGTAGGAGGATCAAATATCTATTTTTTTAAAAATTATTATAAAATATGAATGATAATTTAAATTATGTATCTGAATCAGACGCCAATTACATAATTTTTTTATATTTAATATGGATGGAGAGAATATACGAAATTTTCATTTGAGATAGTGCCATTCTATATAGGAAAAGGTCGTGAACTCGTTTCCTTTGATGTGCACAGCGATGTTCCCAAACATGACGAGAAGGAACTGCTGAGGTCAAAACTTGCAATTGTACATGATTTCTCTTGCACTGTTGGACATCTCTAGGGAGCGTAGTACCATTTGGCTGATGGATAAAGATTGGGAGACGATTCAATGGACTAAGAGATACTCAGTAGAAATTGACAGGCTTTTCATTTTTGAGCTATATTTTCTTAAGACGAATGCTGAGATTCTTTTTGGTAGGGAGGATGGAGTGAAGTCTTATCATTTTGAGAGTCGCCGCACGAGAGGTCTGTCGAGATTTGTTAGCTATGTGGCCAACTATGTCGAGAGCTTGGTGTTGCTAAAATGACTGGGCGGACATTCTGCAAATCCTTCAGGGAGAAGGGTAACAAAGAGCACGAAGACTAGAGCATGTGGTAAGCATTTGTTGCTGTCCAGCTGATGCTGAACTTTCTTTGACTTCATAGTCTCATGTCAGTTCAGATGCTTTCTTATTCGTACGCTATGCTTCTATTCGTATGCTACTGAATTCTTTGACATGGGAACATTTCCTATAATTTGAGTCATGGCTGGTTTGAGCAGAAATCAATCTTTTACTAGATAACATTATTATAAAACTATAAGCCTGGTGTTTTCCTGATAATTCTCTAGTCAGACCCAAGTTCGGATAAATGTCGAGCTACTCGTGTATGATGCATTGGATATATAGCCAATAAATTTATCCATGTTGATTACACCATAGGGTAATGGCTCGAGAAGAATGCATTAGCCAAGCATTATGAATTTGAATTTTGTTTTCATTTTATTCCTAACAACATATTCGGTTTTGTTGATAGTTACTGGGCTCTGAGAAAGAGCTGCAATCTGTCGGCAATGAGGTATCTGTGCTTCATCGCCCTAGGCACGGACTGAAGTCAGTAGAGAAACATGGAAGACTTATTTAAACATGTTTTGTTTGTTAGACATAACAGTTTGATTTATTCACTTATAAATAGGATAGTTTTGTAAGCTTATTATGTACCTCGGAGACAAATCAATAATACAAAATACAGAAAACGGGAAGGTTTTTTTTTTCCACAAATCATTTGTCTCAACACACCACTTATAGATCCTAAACTAACAGCGGCTAGGCTCTTCTGAAGCATGTCAGAGTCTCTTGGCACTAATGCATGATAATGTTGAAAGCCTTATTGCAGTCTCAATGAAGAAATAATTCTTTACCATTTAGCTAGGTTTTGTGGAAATGGACTAGGAAAGGGAAGTCGAATGGAAAGTTTGCTGGAAGAGACTAGTTATTTGGTCGAGATAGAATATACGCTCCTCTGTAGAAAATGAGAGTCGATGCTTGAAGATCAGATATTCTCAAGAACGGCGGAGTTCCTTGTATGTAAACTAATCATCTACTGTTGGGAAATGCGAGGCGATGCTTGAAGCTCAAATATTGTCGATATCAGATATTGTCGAGACCTAAGTTTCTGGAATGTGAACTATTCGACCACTAAGTTTGTCTAGAGTACTGGCGTTGTTTTGTCTGTCCAATATGCTTACAACTGACTTCGTTTGCAAATGTTATGCTCCGAGGTTCAACTTGATGAACCACAAAAGATTCCGACAATGCCACTCTCCTGTTTTATTACTGGGGTCGAGTGGCATATATATATATTTCATCGCCACCTGAGCAATCTAAATACTTGAGCCTTATAGGACTGTTGCACATCATTATAAGAATTTCATCTAGGATTCTAATTCAAGTAAAGGAAGACACTATGACGTGTTTCTGCTACCATTTTTTACGACTCAGAGAAGGACAATGTATTGCTGTAAGATGTGTTTTTACCCCTCGAGGTGGTAAATGTCTTCCTCAAAGTATCAACGTAGTTCTTTTTAGGCAGGAAACAAAGTTATTGGCTCTACCAATCTATCTGGAAAAGGCCTCTATCAAAATACCCAAAAAGGTTTCAATTATATGAGCTTTGAAGGCTGTCCAACATGTGCAAATTTGGATACCCATTTTTCCCATCAGTAGTCTCTTTTCTCGCATCAGGAATCGTCTGAGATATGTTTACTTTGCCGGTTTTGCGAGTTAATCCAATTTTTGGTCACCGGTTTGTGACTAAATTCAAGCGAGGAAAGTTTTCATGCCCAAGTACCTGCCCTGTTTAGCGACTTCCAAATAATGGACGATATGATGATCACCTCCAGTCCCGTCATTTCTGTGGTGTCCAATTGGTTGAGGTTCTGTGGTGTCCTTGAGGTAAATTGTTGAAAAGTGATCGTGTGTGACGTTACTCGAAGAGAAAGGGAGTATTGACCCTAATATTATCAAGGTTTAAGATCGTGACAGGCTAGAAACCAATAATTGATGGAATTTAATATCAATCTATTTATGTGACGAACGGGCAACATGCCGGGGGCGG
>LIEC01009492.1:0-17410 GCA_001925005.1 Drosera capensis | reverse complement strand
ACATAGCGTGTTTGTGGTCTCATCCCTCGCCCAATTATATGCAGCATAAACAGCCCTCGTGGGATCACAGGTTATTTGGGTTGTTCGAAGCAATAAACCTTTTCTTAGTCACAACATTGACGCATTTATCTCATTACGCCATTGAAGAAGGATACATGGGATTTCATTTCATGCGGACGCCGAGCTGAACAATGCACGAGGCATGAAGAACTAGGGAATAGAGATATTATTTTACCAGCATGTTGTGGTGGTGCCAAGAGTAGAAGGTAGGCAAGTGAAAAGGAAGCCCTCACCGGTTTGATTTTCTCAAAAGTTGGTAGTTAGGTTCTTCCTTTTCGCAAGATATGTTACTCCTTCCGTATATATATCTTATAAAGATTTGATCCGGATTAAATTTTTATGCGTGTTGAATTTGGTATATATATTTTGATTAGTATAGTGTGATTTTTGATGATAGTGGTGGGTTTGATGTAAATGGATAAAAGAGAATGAGGAAGGAGATAGTGAAATATAGTGGGATATTATGGTTATTTTAATATAAAATTATTTTATAATAAGAAAATAAAATAAGTGTTGTAAAATTTATACGACGGTTCAAAATGATAAGTGTTGTAAGAATTATGAGACGTGGAAAGTATTATTTTAGGAGAGTCTTTGTTCAGAAGAGTAACAATATTAAGCTAATAGACTTGATTTTGTCTTCAATTGATATTTTTTAATCTTGATCATCCAATTTTGATTCAATGATTGACATTAAAGATTAATAAGAGTAAATTAGAAAATAAATAAAAATAATAGCCAAAATAATAAAAATGATCAAATGAAATATCATAGTCGTTCGATATCTTTTATTTCAAAAATCGAGATCATATTTTAAAGGATAAAGTTTGAATACAAATATCTATTAAATGTCATATTGAAATTAAAGGTCAATTTTAACAATTAATAAAAATAAACTATCATAATATATCAGTTGCAAAATACGGAGTATTTCTCAAACACTATAATTCATGTATCATACCTTATCAATTATCATTACTATTTATCAATTGAAAAAGTTATATTCTACTCCCTCCGTTTCATAAAAAATATAACAATTTGACTTTTCATATTATTTAATATATATTTTGATGAGTTTTGTTCTTAGAAGTTTGATCGTATCGCAACCTATATTATAATTAATATTAAATGATAATTTTTCGTAAAACAATATTTGATCCTCCCGTAATGAGGATCAACGTTACATCGATAAATACGTATAGTTAAAATATTGTATTATTTATGAGATTGGGAGAATATAATTATAAGATGGCTTCTTCCTACCATAATGTTTCATTTTTTTCTGCTTTCGGTTTTTCGTTCAAGGAGAATATCAATTTTCTGTTATACAATCACTATATTATTTTGCATGGTTTTGTTCCGTGTATTAGTGCACGGGTAGATAGACTAATAATTTCTATTTCTCTATGTAACTATGTAATGCCATCGAGGTCTATTTGTCAATTTTTTTTAAGTCAAACTGATGTTAAGTTTATTGATACATAGTGTTAGTAATGAGTCATAAGTGCTTTAAATCGTTATTTAGAAACTATCTAAAAGAGATTATAACATATACAAAATGGCACGTTATAGCGAGTTAAATCACTGCGAGAAAGTATTTGTTCTATAAGCACGGTTGTGATGCTTGGAAACAGTCAAGTCCCATTTGAAACTATAATGGGCTTGGGTCGCCTGATGCATATGTACAATATCCAGTGTAGGAAAAACAAAACCTAACGTGGGCTATCCCAGATGATAGATTAGGACTGGGCCCAACATGTGACAGAACTACTCGGGAGTCAAAGAATCATGAACGTGCGGGGCCCGTAGAGGCAAGGGAACAAAAAAAGCTGGTATCCCCCACCAATTCTCCACACACGCAGCCCATGTGACCCCACTTTTCCTCGGATTTTTTTGCTTTTTTAGTTTTTATTTTATAAATAAAATTATCAAATCAATAAAATTATAAATAACTTAATTATCAAATTAATTTTTTTTAAAACATAATAAAAAACGCTCTACATCATTCCTAAAAGAAAAAGTCCTGCGTTTTTGAAAAAGAAGAAGATGTCCCGCGATTTTAATTACGATAAAAACGCAGGACACGTATGGTTGGGATGAAACCACATCAGCTGAGGTTCGAGAGTCTTTCTTTTTACTTTATAAAAGTAATATTTCTCTTCTAATTTTTCTTCAATTTCAAATATTTAAAATTATAATATAATATTGAAATTTTTTAATTTTGAAATTTTAGTTAAAAAATTTTCTAACATTGGTGTGACGACGAAACTGCTGCGATTATTTTAGAATTAACTTCATTAAAGATAATTCTAAAACTTCTTATTTTGTGTTTTTAATATGTTTAGTTAATGTAGTAATTAATATTAAAAATAGAAAATAATTTAGTTAATGTAGGAAGTAATTAGATTATAAAATAATGTAGAAAGTAGTTAGATAAAGAAATAGTTAGATTGTGTTAGATTAGGAAGTAGTTAAATTAGAAAATAATTAAAATAGTAAACAATTAAATTAGAGAAATAATTTAGAAAGTATTTAAATTATGAAATAATGTACTTATGAAGTAATAAAATTAGAAAATGATGTATTTAAGAAATAATTTAATTAGAAAATGATATACTCACGAAGTAATTAACTTACAAATGATGTATTTAGTAAGTAATTAACTTAAAAAATGATTTAGACGTAATTAACTTAGAAAATAAAATACTAAGTGAGTAATTAACTTACAAAATGATGTGCTTAGGATGTAATTAACTTAAAAATGAATTAAATTAGAAAATGATTTATTTAGGAAATAATTAACTTACAAAATGATGTACTTAGGACATAATTAAAAAATCATATACTTAGAAAATAATTTAAAAATCATGTACTTATAAAGTAATTAAAGTAGAAAATAACTTAGAAAATAGTTAAGTTAGATAATAATTAAATAAATACAAAATTAAGAAATATATATTTAGTAAATAAAAAGGGTATAAAAAAATAGTTATTTGGTAATAATTTAGAAAATGAAGTTATTTTTAGAATGTCATGGAATTAGATCATGTAGATCAATTGTTTAGTTTTTTCACACTGTATGTTATATATTTGCGCTGCGATGTTAACTAAATATTATCATTTGTCGGTGATTTTAATATGTAACATTGTTTAAAATAATAATTTGCAAATAGTAATTTAGGAAACATTAGAACTTGTAATAATTTTGAATTTTCAAATTTGAAAATGATATAGATATTAGTTGGTATTAATTCCCTCATATTATATGAATGTTTATTAAATATTACGAAGTTATGCAAGTGAAATATATAACATTGTTTAATATAATAGTTACTTCATAATAATTTAGGAATCAATTAAAAAAATAACAGTTAGTCAGGGAATTAGGTTATTCGTGCATCGTGTTTCTGTCACATGTTATTCTAAATTCTCAAGCTTTATGGTTTGAAAATAATATAGGTATGACATTTCAACAATTCCTATTTTTTTGTTACTAGGATACACGATATACGAAAATCAATGACGATTATCAGTTCCAGGAAGAACCGAATATCCTTCTGAACATTATACATGGCTGGGGATTGACAGGTTATGTAATGGATATCTATGAGAGAGTTGATATGGGCTGGGAACCCTCTAAATCAAAATCTGGACAAAAGTGTCTCAAAGTCTAGGCACGCCATATATGTTCCACCTTAAGGATGATGCGTTTTTGCAAACATCATTCGACATACTTATGAACGCTTAATGTTGTTATGCGATGTGGTACGTGAAGCGCAATGCTCCCGACGTCCCGACACATTCAACTTTTTCAATACATTCTCATCAATTTGTTTCAACACAGTCTTAATCATCCATGGCTGTGGAAGTGGCTGACGATGAGGACGATGATGATCTTGCTATCGATCTTTCCATCATCTCTACTCGTGTAGCATCGGAAGGGACTGCTTGGATGCAATGCAGCGGGAACGAGTGTTTATCGAGCTTTGATGATGACGTGGACAACGAAAACAAGGCTGATGTCCAAGGAGACCACGAAGGAATGAACGATGCAAATATCGATGAGCCTACGAGTTCTGACAGTGAGGATGACAATGATGGTGAGGATCACATGAAAGTCGAAGAAGGTGAGGGTTAGGATGATGTTGATGATGTTGTACACGTCGGTGATCACAATGTTATTGTAGCTCCAACTCCAAGATGGAGTCATCCTGTTTCAATCTACATCGATGTGAGCTGGATACCAGATTCAATGAACGATCATGACGAACCGATTAGTGCCCTGTCTCATTTCGACCTTATGGTTGACATGGAATTTGATTGTAAGAAGAATTGTTTACAATATATAGCAGATTCAGCCATCCATCATGGTGTTAAATACCGTGTGTTGAAATCAAAAGGAGCGATAATTGATTTGAGGTATAAACAATGGAAGAATGATGAGCCACTTAGCTGCAAATGGCATCCTAGAGCAATGAAGCCAAAAGGTAAATGGAGGATCAACAAAATTATCGGGGCTCACACTTGCAACACACAAAATTTTGAAGATGATCACGCGCAGCTATCATCATACTTCGTTGCGGATCACATTCAGTATGTCGTAGTCGCAAACATCTCCTTAAAATCCAAGGTCATTCGGACGATGATACAGGGGAATTACCATCGTAGGATCAGTTACAGAAAAGCATGGCTTTCCAAACAAAATAGCTATTACAGATCATTTAGGTGATGGGGATGATAAGTCATTCGCGATTCCTAAGTTTTTGCATGTCGTGCAGGTAGCCAACCCTGGTTCGGTGGTAATCTATCATTGTATGTCGATGAATATTCCTAATCATATGTGGTTCAATGCTGTTTTTTAGGTTTTCGAATCCTTAATAGAATGATGGAAGCATTGTCGCCCCGTGATCAACGTTGATGCTATTTTCCTCAAGAGAAAGTGCCACGACACCATGTACATTGCAGTGGGGTATGATGCTAATAATCAGCTCTTTCTCATTGCTTTTGCGGTCTAGGAAAAGGAGTTGGTCGAGACATGGTCTTGGTTCTTTAAAGATCTGAGAGAGGTTAACCCAATTCTTGAATCCAAGTTGAAGACTTTATTGATAAGGAATACATGCAGCTCTTAATCGTTTCAATATTATTATTGTGTAGGTGATGGGCGACAAAGCAGGCATTTGTATCATTTCTGATCGCCATACGGCCAACCAATTAGAGATCATAAGATTGTTGATGTGTCCTAATTATTGCACTCATACAATTCATATTTTACCGTTGTAATTTCTATTTCACAGATCGAAGGATGAAGTCTGAGATAGAGATCACTGAGGGGTTTGTGGTGTGCCCTTAAGTTATGCAACATTTTCAGAGTAAGAAAAACAAGGCGTACAATCATGTCATCACTATGTTCCACCATGATCCTATGCATTTCAAGGTCAAGATCGATCATTTGTGGAACGGGCCAATCACCAAATATAACCATATTCACGAGGTCAACTTCGTGGAATTCACATGCACTTGTGGGAAATGACAGTTGTATCGCTATCCTTGTAGCCATGGCATGAAGTGTTGTATGCAGTTTCATATAGATCCAATTCCATATATCGATGATTGCTGCAGGATGACCACTAATCTCAACACTTGGACATCGCAGTTTAGGGTTGTTCGTAATCTGAGTGTCTGGTCACCCTACGAGGTCCTATCCTCATGCCTCGACCAAAAACAAAGAGGAATATGGGCAGATGGAGAACACATTGTATCCATAATGAGATGGATGTTCGACGTGCCCGGGGGGTCATCTGTTGTTGTCAGTGTAAGAAAGTTGGGTATAATGCACGGAGTTGTCCCAACATAGTTAGTAGTTCTAGTTCTTCACGGCCTAGGTGCAGAAACTGCTGGCAACCTTGTCATAACCATCAAAACTATCCAAACGAAGCTCCTATTCAACCGTCACCTATTTCTCCATCCGTTGAAGGCGTGCCTGGACCTTTTCGAATAACTGCATAACAACTCTAGAGAAGGAATTTCGACTCATCAGACGGAGGACAGATAAGTGGCCATATGGAGGCGGATCGTTTTCTGATTGCACGATATCATTCATGGGATCCATATGAGAGGGTATAGGAACGGCTAGCGTCAGTCGGAGTAGGGTTTCTATGATTCCACGGGATAGTGGACATTCTCATCGATCACTGTTTGATTACCACACTGTTGGAAAGATGGAGAAGTGAGACGCACTCTTTCAATCTTCTATCTAGGGAGGCCAAAGTGACGCAAGAGGATGTAGAGTTACTTTTTGTTTTTTGTAGTTATGGGACGCCAATCATTGTTCCTACTGGAGGTGACTATTACGCCTTGTGCGGTAAGCTTTTTGGACAGACTCTAGGTGGCCGCTAGAAGTCATATTGTACTATTGCCTACCTTCGCACTCACTTCAGAGAACTACCGATCGATACGGACGAGCTGAAAGTTACTAGATACGTGAGAGCATACATTTTACATTTGATAGGATCTCATCTCTTCCCAGCTGGCACCGAAGGGGATGTGCCACTCATGCCTCTTCATTTTCATCATTTTTGCTCTTTGTTGGAGCAACATCCAGCAATCGAGTTCATTTGGGTGACGTATATTAAGGATAAATTGGATGACAAGTCCAAGTATTTTTTGGTTGTGAGAGACATAGCCATTTCGTTCTCTTATGTTCCTCTCATCCACTTTGCTATAGTTGAGTACTATGTGCCATTTTGTACAACACGAGAGTTTTATCGGATCCAAACGATCCCACCAGGGCACAACATCTATGATGAGTTGCATGACCTTACCAAGAGTGGGCGAAGTAGAGATTTTGATTTTCTCTGTCATCATCAGGCACACGTTGATCGTTGGAATGACGCAAAGCGTTATTTTGTGCTTTGTCATCACCATATCAAGGTCGGACCTTCCATTGCTCCGGGGTACCTACCATGATATCATCAAATGACACGACAGTGCATTGGTCGTCCCAGGATTCATCGCAGGGGTGTCATGAGAGACCTGTTCCACACTGTTAGTCGTATTCGTGCTTTTATCCGGAGGCATGACCACCGCACATGAGAGTTTCTCTGAAGTTTCGGGAGCTATTTCAACATATAAGAGGTACCGCATCGGAGGATGGGTTTAATCAAGATTTTGATTCAGAGGTTGGATAGTTAGATGATGAGCTAGCCCAGCGCATGGACGACGAGCAAAGCCATGTCGATCCTTTTGTTCCTGTCTGATATTATCATAGAGGAGCCTTCGACCAGCCCTATCATCTCGAAGTTGATCATCACCATGGCGAGGCTGACGATAAGGCTGTAGGTCGAGATGGTGACGATGATGCTGCAGATCCTAACAATGCTGAACATTCTGATGATTTGTCCTCGAGGTATAGTGCACCACCAGATAGGTTCACTTCATTTACCTATGCAAGCGGAACGGTTAGAGGAAGAGTTAGGGTCAAGGGAAACCGACGAGAATGAGATTGATTTATTCTCTATTATATTATACCATTTCATTTTATGGATGTTATCTTGAGTTTCTGCGTATGTATTATGTATAGACGAGTTCTCTGGACTTTCTACTTGTGTATTATGTAATTCAGATTTTACAGTTTCATTATTACTGATTTATCATGTATTATGTAGTGTCAGATTTTGATGTCACGGATTATAACTTATGTATTATCGATCATATACATCTGTATGTTTGACGTATACTTTTTATTCTATTCATCGATCATGTAAACCAGTATATTTTAGTTATAGTTTTTATTCTATCTATTAATCGTGTATTACTCATCTATACATGTGTCTATTGTTTTAGTTATCTTCTTTTTTTTTATATTTTTTTTTATTGATCATTCCCAAAAATAATCATAAATGTATCATAAGTACAAGAATTTTTTATCTGTCTAACCAATATTTTAAAAAATACATCAACGATCAATATCAATTCATCTTCTTCCCCCTTACTCTCTCCTTATTTGTGAGAGTATGATGGTAATCATATATTCATTTTTCTAAAAACTCAAGAACATTAAGGAGAATGGTATTCTTTTACGAAATCTGGATTGAAAATTAATTTATTTACGATCAATATAGGATATCAAAATACATAATAAATAATATAATTAAATTTTAACGTTGATTAATGTTCTAATATGAGAGGAGAGAGTAGTAAATATAGAACACCTTTGTTTCTATTGATGATGATGGGTAAAAAGTGATCATATTTGACATTTCTGGGTAAAAAAGTCATCATATCATTTCCAATATTTTTTGATTTCCATGATGTGAACGACTTGTTCTCCCAAATTGCCAATTTGTTGATCACAAATGGTGAAAGAAGTAAGCGGAGAAGACCCACAGGACGATGAATCGGATAGGCAAAGCTTGATTCCCCAAAGCAAACCCAAACCCACATCGAATCTCAACCATTTCTCAACGTTAGACTTCGCATCGTCGAGATCCCATCGTTTGAGTAGCAAGGGCATGAGGAGGTATCTGTTTTTGGTGATTTTGATCCCTCTCATGAAGCAGAATAATATCATGTTAATTTATTTTAAGTTATATCAATATAATCATAAAATAATATCAAGTTATAATGTTATTAATGAATATGGAGTAATTTTTCTAGTCAATGGACGACGTCTTGTGCGTTTTTTTGGAATGACGCATGCCACCTTATCTCACTACATTTTAAAAAAATATATATAATTTGATAATTAACTTATTTATAAATTTAATTTAATAATTTTATTTATAAAAAATCAAAAAAATAAAACACTATCTTTTTTTCTGTTTATTATACAAAAAAAAGACCCACAACGCTGATGAAATCACATCTATAATCCTAAAACCAATTGAAAATGAGTCAGAATAGAACATGGCAGTCATCCAAAAATTATGTTTGGATCGTAATTTGTTCATTCGAATCAAATTCAGCGTGTGATTAAAAAAGGAGTGAGATCGTTGTTATGGTAAGTTTGTAAGAAGCAAAACATGTTAACAAAACAAAGTTGTAAAAACAAAGAAATAGGAAAAACAAGAAAAAGGAAAAATAAAGGCCCTCTTGTCGAGGGAGAGAGAAAAGGGAGAGAGAGAGAGAGAAGCGAAAAAGAGGGAGGGAGGAAATCGAAGCCCACGCAAATGGGCAAGACAACAACAGCGGCAGCAGCACCAGAGACGATGAAGAACAACAAGAGAAGGAAGAAGAAGAAGCGAGGCCGCCCTCCTCTCCTCCGACTGACCCTCCAAAAATCCCCAAAAGAAGATTCCCATTTCCCTAATTCCCTAAAAAACCCTAACCTCAAATCCAACCACCACCGATCTCTTCCTCCTCCTCCTCGTCCCATTCCCATACGCCGATCCACTCGCCGCAACCGCGATCCCTCTCCGGAATACGACGACTAGGATGAAGTCGATGTTGAGGAGGAAGAGGAAATGGTGGAGGACGAGGACGAGGACGAGGATGAGGACGAGGATGAGGACGAGAGGAGGGAGAAGAAGGTGAAGCTGGTGCGTCGCCTGCCTCCTTCAGTCTCGGATCATCCTAAATCTCCGCCGCCAAGGGCCAATTTGTCCTCTTCCTCTTCTCCTCCTTTTAATGCGATTTCCTCGTGCAATCCAAATGTCGGCGCTGCCAACGCAGATCCCCATACATTCTCCAAGGTACTGCAATTATTATAATCGGCTAATTGATTTATATTTATCACAGCAATTGGATCTGATTTTTCTCTCCTTTTTGGTACTTGTTCGACTGAGTTTTGGCGCCGCTCTTCTATTTATTTTTCCTTTTTGTACTTTCCTTGATTCTACTGCTCGAAGTCAGTGATTGCTTGGACTATCTGTTTTTCAAATTCAAAATAAAAGAAATATCAAAGTGTTTTTTTGTATGATTTGTCCTCTTTTTCTTGTTTTTTTTTTCTACGGGAATTTCATCCAGTAAATATTTATATCCGCGGCGAATCGTTCACTGTGTGTTCTGGTCTGCGTCTGTTATGTCCTACTCTTGTCCTATACTTCATCCTTTTTCTGTATTATTGTTATTATTCTTCTGATAGAAAATAATCTTATTAAAATATCTGGTTCGATATTCATCGTTGATTTTGATTTCCTCGTACTTTCTCAAAATAAAATGCGCAGGAACAAAAGGGACGATGGAAAACGACAGGGAGCGGAAATGGTATGCGAGATCGTCCTCGTAAACTGCAATTTGCTTGGAATTTATTGCCATATTTCTTTTGAATCTGATTTGTCATTGTGGGGAAGAGAAGGGTATACTAGAATTTATATTAAAAATATGGGAGAAATCATGTGGACAGGGTCGGCCATGGAGTTGTCTGGTCCCACCGCTACACCTTTGCCGGATAAAAAGTTGCTGCTCTTCATCCTCGACAAACTCCAAAAGTCTGTACTAATAGTATTTCTCAGCTCTCTGTGTGTTCTGCTTCTTGTTCTTTAATCTTTGAGAATTTGTTTTTGACTGATGTTGTGTGTTGGGGTTTTGAAGGAAGGATACGCGTGCTGCGTTTGCGGAACCGGTTGATCCTGAAGAGGTGAATATGCTTTGGTCTTCGGTGCTTGCTGTATTTGGGTGTGTGGATATGTATGTACATTGTTTGTTGCCGTCTGATATGGAGAATGTGATGTGAAACAGCTTCCTGATTACCATGAAGTCATTGAAAAGCCAATGGATTTCGGCACTGTCAGGAAGAAGCTGGACGAGGGGATTTATTTCACCTTGGAACAGTTCGAGGTTGGGTCTTGTCGCCTATGTACTGTTTGGTCACTAGCTTACTTGCTCTTCCTTGTTGGTGTGTACTCATGGAGGGCCAGAGGCTCAGTCTTCTGTATTCTGTTTCTTGTTCCGTTTTTGTGTTTGTGGGTTGGCTCATGGTTGGGTAACCGAGGATTTGGCATTGAACGTTTACAAATATTGAATCGGCTCGGCTTTGGTAAAAACTCTTGCTAGCTATTCTGTTTCCTCTTCCTATCACTGAGCCAAATCTTATTCATGTAGAGGGGGTCAAATAGGGAGAATTTGAGTGGGTATTGATCTATTGGATCAGTTCTGGTATTCTCTTGTATTTATTTGGTAATAGATTGCTGATGGAGGCCTCAGCCTCACGTATACGTTTGACGTTGACTGACTAGAAATTTGATATTTGGACCAGATAGATAGGGGGAGACATAAAAGTGTAATGGAAATCTGAACAACTTTTGATTGATCAGTCACGTTTAGTGGGGACTCTTAGCCAAATTATGCAGGATATCTCTAAACATCGCATAATGTGTGAACGTGAGGGATCTATTTTTCAGCATTAAACGTTTCACTTGGCCGGTTATAAGTTAAGTCATTGCAGATATCTTACCTTGTATCATCATATACACTAGCCTTGGCAAGAATTTCCAAGATTGACCAGCTTAGGAATTCGCACCAGCATTTTAGTGGGAGTTCTGGGTATTATTTCAGACCTTGAATGGGAAAATCATATCTACCAAATTCCGGGTAAAAAGTTTTACAAGGGGCCCTAATTTACTTAATTGACTTGGTTGATCTGGTTCCATCATTCCATCTCTATGGGCATTTGCAGGCAGATGTTAAACTCATATGCTCCAATGCTATGGAATACAATGCATCACATACTATATATTTCCGACAGGTATGCAGTATGCACAACTTCTAAGTTTTACACTTCCCCTTTCCATAACTTTTTTTTTTCAGTCCTTGATATGTGTTCATTGCTATAGGCCCGGTCTATCAAAGAGCTCGCAAAGGTGGAATTTGAAAATCTGAGACAGTGTGTCAATGATGCTGAGCAGCATGCTAAACCCTATATGATCGAGCAACAACTGAAACCCAGCATTGAGCAACAACTGAAACCCAACATTGAGCAAGAACCAAAACCTGAGATTGAGCAACCCCTCAAACCTAGGCGTGGCAGACCTCCCGGTAGCACTACCAAAAAGAAAGCCATGGAGAATTCTTCTGCAGATCATGTCTCTATGTCATTTCCTGCAAGCGGTGCTCTCTCTTCTGGAGGAGATGATGGATCAAGATCTGGTCGCTATAATCTGAGGAAAGGGCCTAGCTTGCTCAAGTTTCATCCTGCTGATGGATGTTCCAGAGCATCCTATGCGAGTCGGCACTTCGAAAATTGTAACTGACGAATGTGATTTTCCTGTCTCTGTATCCTTGTTTTTGGTCCCTTTCCCTGAGTACAATCTTTTTTTACTTTCTCCTTTCAGATTCTGCTCCAAGGACATCGTATATGAAAGGCAGCAAACTGCAGTTTGAGCCTGAGGAGAGTAGGCGTGGCACATACATGCAACCTGCTGATCTTTCCAGAGCAGATTCTTTATCCACAATATCATCTATTTGGCCAGAACGGCAGCCCCTGCTACCGGTATTAATCATCTGAATGTCTCCCTGTAAAATGTTCATGATGATTACATTTCAGCTGTGAATCCCACTTTTCTTATCTTCTTCTGGTATGAGTAAATCTTAAAGAGAAATCAAATTAACTTAGAATTCTATATTCTGATGAGATTTAAAATTAGCCTTCTGAATTTTCTTACCTTATATGTATGTTAAACTAGGTGGGTCTACACACAGATCATGGTTATGCCTGGAGTCTAGCTCGTTTTGCTGCAAACCTAGGGCCCGTGGCATGGAGAATTGCTTCAAAGAAGATAAGAACTGTTTTGCCTCCTGGAGTTGAGTTTGGTCCTGGCTGGGTTGGAGCAAGCAATCCTTCTTCAGCACATCAACCCGTTCCCCTAAACCCGCTATCCTTGGACACCTCTCAGTGCAACCCATATGCTGTCAAATCGTCATATCCATCAACTGTCTCAAGTGCTGCTCTTTCTCACAAGCCTTCTATGATTAACATGGAGGACATGGTGGATACTCGAGCAGTAAATGCGCAGCGGGAGTTGACTGTATTAAATGGGGTATTGAGAGGATCAGGCTCGCAGACTCCCTATTGGACACAGGACAGGTCTGTAATTCAACCTGGGATGAATGGAATCAGTGGTGGGTTTGAGTTAGCATCTTTGGAGAAGGCGAGGCCTGGACCATCCTCCATCAACACTAATTTCGTGCAGGGACCCTTTGCTTGCCATATGCCCAGCATGATAACTGGAAGCACGGCAAAACCCTCTCCTTTGGCACACAGCTATCAGTTAACCCCTGGTAGTACAAATCCAGGTCGAGAACGGCCTTCTCCAACGGATTATTGGGCTGGGATGGATGCTGGTACTGGAGAACCAGGGTATCAAGGGAGACCGTTTTGGCCAGAAGTGTCTGCGCAAGAGAGATGGGTTTCTTCGTCGATTCGAGGAGACAAGACAGGCGGACCCCAAGCTTCTAGCTCACAGATGTTGGAGATTGGATCATCGCCACAACTGGACTTGATGTTGCAGCTTTGAGA
The DNA here is from genome assembly GCA_001925005.1 of Drosera capensis. Taxonomy (NCBI): domain Eukaryota; kingdom Viridiplantae; phylum Streptophyta; class Magnoliopsida; order Caryophyllales; family Droseraceae; genus Drosera; species Drosera capensis. The sequence continues at coordinate 3,897 of LIEC01009492.1, read as the reverse complement.
ATTACCAATCTAATTTCCTCCAAGAAAGCATTGATTAGTGACAAGTGAGTCGCTGCATCAACGGCGAGAGAGTTACCACCTTACTTGCATAGTTTCAGTAAATCAAGTGATCATGACTTTGTACAGTCAAAAGGCTTTTATCTCACATTTAACTCAGTAGGAAGGACCCATAGATGTCCATTGCAAAAGTCTTGTCGGTTATATAGGAATTGATGGTTCAAGAAAGAAATTGTTTCGGCATATATAGGTTGGTGGAGGGACTTAGGAATTTTCTGGAGGAGATGTGAAGAGAGATTGTTTCAGAAATTTGCTTGAAAGTTCCTGAATCATATTGCATAATTACTGTCGGATGTTTTCCCCTCATATTATCCCTGCCTTCATGTTTGATGACATGGCGTAACATGTTTTTCGAACTAGAACATTAGTAAAAAGGCGAAGTTGAGCATATATTGATGATAAGATTTTGAATCCCCGTCAAATACTAGGATCCATAGAAGGGAGAAGCAAGAATCAGCAGAAATATCCTGCAAGAGGATGAAGAGGGAGAGCAAACCATCCACTGAGACAGCAAGATAAGAAAAATGACGAAGCATGATTCTAGTGTGGTGGATCGGAATCATATTTTGTACCATTTTTAGCAAATCCAGAGCTCCAAGAACCGTATCATTTTTTACATTTTTGTTTGTCTCCTTCCTTGTCCATTGATCTTGACAGAGACCGGGAACGCCCATCATTGCCCTTTATGATTCAGCATTCTGTCGCCTTGTTGTCATTGGACTCCTCTTCCGTACATTCTTTCCGCAGTTTTATTGTTTTCTTTTTTAGGGGAGGCTTATTTTCCTCCTTTTTGTTGGGGTTTATGTCTTTTCTTCGAATTCATTTCCTCCCGACCATCTTCTCTTGCATTGCCTGATTCGGGTTTGCCTGTTTATTAGGGGGAAATGAATTCAGGGATGTTTAAGCAGATGAAATGTTTTTCTTGTTTGAGTCCTCACAGAAAGCGTTTGCCTCTCGAAGATGAGTTTCTCATGGAGCCCTGCTCTCCCTATGATTCCGAATCGTCAGGTCTCTTTTCCTCAAACTGTTTTCTATAGTGTGTATTTTTATTTGAAACATCATGTCATCCTTTTTTCGAATGCTGGATGGATTTGCTGTGGATGTCTTAATTTAAATGCATTGATCATGAAAGCATCCAATCTGGGCGTGGAATGCTGTAATATCTGGAACTGTAAGGGATACAGTTCATCAAACGCTGAGAGCATGTTTTATCACGGCGTATTAGTCCTAAATAGGGTGGCGTGCAGTCCTGGGAGATCCTTTTGATCTTAGATTGCTTGATGATGGAAAATTAAGGACCTCTGGTTGGGAAGAATTAGAGGATCAATCTCTTTACTATATTCAGATGAAATTGTTGCTCCATTAGCCATGTTTCTTTGTCATTCATAAATCAGGTCATGCATTCATGTACTGTAAGTGAATTTTGTGTATAATGCGCCTCGCTGTGTTTACAATTCTATTCTTTTCGTTAATGAGAATGATGTATGACAGGAACTGAGAGAAGAAGATCAACATCTGACTTTTGTGGTAAGGTTTCTTCAGGATGTGCTGGTTTAAAGGGTATTGCTTACGAACTGCCTATTTTGAGTTGGCGTAAATATGACAGATTCTTCAGATGATAGAGACAAATTTAATGTTGTAGTCAGTGGTGCGGCGGGTCGAAACTTTACATTATCCGAGCTGGAAGTAGCGACAAAGAACTTTAGGGAGTTCAATCTTCTTGGTGAAGGTGGCTTTGGAAAAGTGTACAAAGGATATATTGATAATAACCAGGCAAGCATCCGCTTGAGTGTTTCTTTTGATGATTTACCCTTATCATTTTCAAACTATCGCTCATGTGACTTGTCATTGCATTCTATCGATTTTAGTGCGGATATTAGTGCTGTCCGGTCATTATAAACATCATGATTTCGGAGAGTGGACTTTGATAACTCCATGATGTATTAGAAGCGCTTCATATTTTGTGCACGGAGGAAGAAAGTTACTCATATTGATATGATACTAAATCTCGTTCTAAATTATGTTATTATCAGGTTGTTGCAGTGAAGCGACTTAATCTGGATAGCCTCCAGGGTAACCAAGAATTCATCGTGGAAGTTTTGCTTTTGAGCTTGCTCCATCATCCAAATCTTGTGACCTTGATCGGCTATTGCGCCGAAGGATCTCAAAGGCTGTTAGTTTATGAATACATGCCAAAGGGCAGCCTGTCTGATCATCTATTTGGTAACCGACTACCTGACAATTGGAACCTCAACTGCTTTCACCTTTCATTACAAGGGTTTTACCTCACTTATTTTGTGTAGTTTTTCAATATTTGTTTTTAAGCATATTGAATCGAATAAAAGTGCTGATTCGTCAGATGAGTAATGCCGAAGTGCGTCTTCCATTATGCTACAGATCACAATAGGGGCACCTTGGATTGGAATACACGGATGAAGATAGCAGTTGGAGCAGCAAGGGGCATTGAGTATCTCCACTGTACAGCGAAGCCTCCTGTCATCTACCGTGATCTAAAATCTGCTAATATATTGTTAGACAAAGACTTCAACCCGAAACTCTCAGATTTCGGGCTTGCTAAATTTGGACCTTCTGGTGACAAATCTCATGTCTCAACAAGAGTAATGGGAACATTTGGATACTGTGACCCAGATTATGCTACAAGCGGGAGGCTAACTGTCAAGTCTGACATCTTTAGCTTCGGTGTGGTTTTGCTCGAATTGATCACTGGAAGAAGGGCATTTGATATTACAGAGGCCCCAGGACAGCAAAGCCTCGTAGCTTGGGTAAGAACAATTTTATAAATTTGGCATCCTTTAGTGTTATTTTGATAACAAGAGTGCTGCAACGGTATGCTATTAAGCATTATACTCTCCTTGGCTGCATTTCAAAAGATCTCTAAAGCATTCGTTTAGCATATGAGCTTGGTATCAAATGTCGAAGTGATTGTCATCTACGCTTAGACCCTGTGGATGAATCTTTTTCTTGTTCTCTTTTTTCCCTGTCATGCTTATGTTATTCTTGGATTCTTTTGATGCTATACAATGCAGTCGCACCGTTTCCTGAGAGACACGAGAAGGTCACTTGAAATGGTGGATCCAAGACTACAAGGGCGCTTCCCAACACGTACTGCCCGGCATCTGATATTCCTTACAGGTCTCTGTCTCAAAGCAAAAGAAACTCTACGGCCTCCTATAAATGAAATCACTGGAGCCCTGGAATACTTGATGGCCGAAAGCCAAGCACCAGAATCCTCTGATAGGCACCCTACGTTGCTTACTGTGAAAACGGAACCTGACATGCTTTCTCCTCGACAATACTGAGGTAAACATTGGTTGTGGCACTACACCTTCTTGAGCAACTAGCACATACATGGCGAGCCACACTCGTCCAACTATGTATTTTTATTTTCGTTTGGCCTCGAGCATGAATCACCTATGAAGGAGAACTAGAGACTCTCTATTGTGCAAATTGGATGATTTCAGGGATTAGTTACTTGATCCTTCATGTATCTCCAGGCGGGATCACTTTTATTAAGGATAAATTTTTTTTTACAGAAAGATATCTGACAGGAACACTAATTATATTGTCGTTCTTTCGTTTTTGTGACTGCAATGCACTCTATGTTTGATGAAATCAGGCTAAGGATGAGCTTACCAGAACCTTATGTCTCAGCAAGTAAGTTCTTCAAGTGTTATTTGACTGAAACAGTGCCCAGTCAAGATGTCGACAGTCTTTGATGTGCAATATTCAGTCTTTGGTAGAACGTAGCTATTTTATGCATCGTATAGTAATGACTTCAGGACTTGTGCTGCACCATAAACTTATGGATTCCACTTTCTG
>LIEC01009491.1:0-24633 GCA_001925005.1 Drosera capensis | reverse complement strand
GGGGCCAGGGAAGTACACTTGGGCGGATGGAAACTTCTATATTGGAAATATGAAAGGAGGCAAAATGTCCGGAAAAGGAACTCTTACTTGGACCAGCGGCGACATGTTTGAAGGTTGCTGGTTGGACGGTATGATGCATGGCTTCGGGGTGTATACTTGGAAAGATAGTGGGTTCTATGTTGGGACATGGACACATGGTTTGAAAGATGGGAAAGGAGTGTTTTATCCATACAGCAGTAAACATTCAAGTACTCAAGAGCTTTATCTAACTGCTCTGAGAAAAAGAGGGTTACTTCCAGATTCTAGAAGACAAAGTCAAGTTACGCATATTCATCATGCATCTACTGTGGACATCGGAAATGCAAATGTTGTAGTGAATCATCGAAAGTCATCTGGCAATGGAAATACTTCTTTGGAGAGACGATGGAGCCTAGAGGTTTCAATTGAGAAAGTCCTTGGGCACGTTTCATCTTTCAAATTCTCTGAGCCCGTAGCTGAAGGCGTGGAGAAGATTCCTGAGACAAACAGTCCAATATTAGAACGAGAATATATGCAGGGTGTTTTAATCAGTGAGCTCGTCGTGAATGATAGGTTTTCCCCTAGGCGAGCAAAACGGTGGCAGAAGAAACTTGAGAAGGAGGTGAAAAAGCCCGGTGAAACTATTATTAAAGGGCATCGTAGTTATGATTTGATGCTCAGTTTGCAGCTTGGAATCAGGTTATTTCCAAACTTACAGTATTTCTTTTGGCTTCTCATCACCAGATCAACGACAATTGACATTTTGTTCCATGTCTATTATTTCTGCTTGGTTTCTTTATTATTATACTCTGTCTAGTCTTATGCATACTTGCCAGAATATGACCAGTAGCTCAAATATAGCCTGTAAATGTTGTGATCAATTACTTGATTTATGAACTTGAAGTTCTTGATTCGACATAGATGTTTAGTGATAGTACACTTTTTTTTAATGTGAAACTATGGCATGCTATGCTGCAATAAGTATATCATAATTTACTTCCCTAACTGGCTTTGAGTTCTAGCATCTTGTAGGATCTAATTTATGTTGACTCAACATTTTCCCTTGGCGCAAAGCATTTTCGGGAATAGATATTAATGCATTAGTTTTATGGTTCTCTTATGTCTTCTTCAGTAAATAATGCTTGCATCAAATGGGTTTATCTAGGTATACAGTGGGAAAGATTACACCCATACAAAGGCGTGAAGTTCGAGCATCAGATTTTGGTCCGCGAGCTAGCTTTTGGATGAATTTTCCCAGAGAAGGGTCTCAATTAACTCCCTGCCATCAATCACAAGATTTTAAATGGAAGGACTATTGTCCAATGGTTTTCAGGTATTTTTAAATTCGGTTATCTGCATTAGCTGATGAATGCTTGTATGTGCTTGCTTTACTACTAAGTGAAACACACTTCTATCATTGTATAATCTCATTCCTTAACTTTCAAGGGATTTGAGAGAGATGTTCAAGATAGATGCTGCTGACTACATGATGTCCATCTGTGGGAATGATGCTCTAAGACAGCTGTCATCTCCTGGGAAGAGTGGCAGTGTGTTTTTCTTGTCCCAAGATGACCGTTTCATGATTAAGACTTTACGGAAGCCTGAAGTTAAGGTTTGCATCTTCTTAAACACATGCACTCAATTTGTCATCTTCGGGTTGTATGCTTTTCATGTTCAAAGTTATATTACAGTACGTGAGGAATTTTAAAATTGAGGCATTGTGAGAGATCTTGTCTTGATAGCTAGTTACATCTTAGATAACATAGTCAGATTGTATGAGTCTTTCCTTTAATGTCAATATCGTTTATTTTACTGCATTCTTTTTGATTTTCCGGTTGAGGTTTCGCATCTGTCATATGCTATGATAAACGTTTACAACGAATATGATGTTTGTAGCCAAAATATATTGTTTTATATGTTAATCATGCTTGATTTTCTTATATATTCTGGTACCTAGGTCCTCCTGCAAATGCTTCCGACCTATCATCATCATGTTCGTACATATGATAACACGCTCATCACCAAGTTTTTTGGTCTTCACAGAATTAAACCTTCAAGTGGTCAAAAGGTAAACACCGCTATACCTTTAACAGCTCTGCAGTATGCCATCTTCATTCAAAATATATTTTATGTTACAAATTTGTAGTTCAGATGTTGTTCAAGTACTTGTCACACATTAAAGGCACTTTCTCTTGTGTGACAATGGAAATTGCCTCTTTCCTTCGGTTGATGCTGCTAATTTGATCTCTTGGTGGTGGGCATTACTTGAAGAACCCTTTTTGTTTCGTTGCCTCCTGTTGCAGTTTCGTTTCGTAGTCATGGGAAATATGTTCTGCACCGAGCTAAGGATCCATCGAAGATTTGACCTTAAAGGTTCCTCTCTTGGACGTTCTGCAGATAATGTTGAGATTGACGAAAATACAATACTTAAGGATTTGGATCTGAATTACTGCTTTTACCTGGAACCTTCTTGGCGGGACGACCTCTTGAAGTGAGTGATCTGATCTTGTTTTCTTCTTACTAGATTCAAAGTTCAGCTGAAGGGGCATCATAGGCGTAGATGATGGGTGGTGTAACTTTTAAAGTCAGTGGGTAAGGCTTGGGCCGGTTGGTCTGTAACAGCCGAAGATCTCAGAGGTCTAAAAAAAATTTGACCCTGTTGTTGGACGTTACAGAAGGGCTGGAGTAGTATTGTTTTGGGTACTGTGACCCGGCACAAGTGTAGAGGTGGTTTATTTAAAGTGATATCTACAACACCTCCGAATACTCGTCGTGCATCTTGTAGAAACGATTTTCTTGTGAAAGGAAAATTCAGTAGATATAGAAATGTCAACAAGAAACAATAACTAGTAATGATGGAACAAATTTAAGTGTCACCGGAGATATGAAACAATGGAGAATCAGCTAGTGATTCCATGAAGCGATTGGTGAAAACTCAAGCTCATAACATCAGCTGTTGTGTGTTTGGTTCTTCTCTAGCCGTCAGTGATGATGTTTCATGAACATCCTTCTTTACAGACAGATTGAGATCGACAGTAAATTCTTGGAGTCCCAGCACATTATGGATTATAGCCTTCTGCTAGGTGTGCACTATCGAGCTCCCCAAATGCTGCAAGCTTTCAAGTCTTCCTCAGGAAGTAGAAAAGCAGATGGATTGGAATCTCTTGCAGAGGAAGGTTGGTCACACTGCTTCTTTCTCCTGCATATGGTTCTTGTGTATTCTTGTTTCGACAAGATCCTTCATAGCTAGTACTAGTGATTTTGTCAAGGGCATCAGTGCATGCTCAGTACCTTTATCGGATGACGATCAAGGTGAATGCGGACCTTTTAATACTGTTTTCAGCATGTCGATTAGGATATTGTGGTAAGTAACATTTGAGTTTGTTAACTTTGTTGGAGTTTACTCTATGGCAGAAGTCTGGGAGGACAACTTGTATCCGCAAAGCCTTGTCCTGGTGGCTCGTGGATCAGGTGATGGCACTGTTGTAGTCGGTCCCCATATTAGAGGTGGTCGATTGCGAGCGTCTTCTGCAACAGGTGATGAAGAAGTGGATCTGCTCCTAGGCAGAACAAGGTATTAAGTCTTTTTTTTCTTTATTTGTGGCAAATTCGCAGGTTTCATTGAGCATCCATTTCTCTTTTCCTCTGTTGTTTTCTGGTTTTGTTGGGTGAATGTTTTTCGCGTTTGCTATACGATGGATACTATGATTGCCTTGATGGGCCATGTACTTTTGGCTTTGATTAAACTTTTTCTTCAACCCGAAATGAAAAACCAAGAACGTGAAAGTAATGATGCCAACTACACCTTGAAAGAAAGCATACGTTCTAAGAAACTGAGTGTTGCATCGTGTTTGTTTTTTACAGACTCCAGATTCAGCTTGGAGTCAACATGCCTGCGAGGGCCGAACAGATCAATGAAGATGTGGAAGGATCGTTTCACGAAGCATATGATGTCGTCTTATACCTCGGTATCATCGACATATTACAAGACTACAACATGAGTAAAAAGATTGAGCATGCCTACAAATCGGTCCAATTCGATTCCATGTCCATATCAGCTGTGGACCCTACATTTTATTCGGAACGTTTCCTACAGTTTATTAGAAAGGTTTTCCCACCAAATGTCACAGCTTGTTGAGAATGTAAGGTGGTGAGGTTCTCGATGTTCTTTCTTTGTACAGCAATTCTTCTAACCGTTGTACCTAATGACAAACACATACGTGCTAGAAAGAGACCTTGAAATGCCATCTCCTTATCGTTTTCGCCTTCGTGCTTAGCTTTCTCGTGCTTGTGTATATATGTATACTACTAAGAATAAGATTTGTCTCATATCCCACTTGAAACTAATCCAAAATGGTTGGCAAGGAAGCAGGAAAAGAACGGAACAATAACAAAGATAAGAACGCCGAAAAGCAAATTCAAAAGTACAAGGAGTCGAAGGGCACTTGCAACCTGTTCGCAAAAAAATAAAAAGATGGCCATACAACATCAAATGAGTCGTAAAATGGCCCTAGACAAGGACCCACAGCGATGGCAAGTTCATGAATCGTACACTAAGAGAAGAGCACTGAGTTTTGCTTTCAGAGATCACGTAGGCGAATCTTGCATTACAAATCACTATGCATCTATACAAAAACGAAGCCCGTCGGTTCTGGGCTTGTCTTCATCAGTAAACCTGACCTCTAGGGTGATATAGTGCACCAAACCACAGTCAATTTTCTCCATTGCTTTGATGGCTCTCCACCCATTTACCCTGGTGGTAAACAAAGATATTCCACTGCATGTGGGTATATAACATAATAATAATAACGAGTTTGGGATAGAAGATGGACTGACAGCAGCTGCACGTAATGGAGAGATTACAAACCTGCTGACTGTCATTATATTCATCAACAGCAAATTGGGCCATATCCAAAATGTCAGGATCTTTTTCTGCTGCCCAGATGGGCATCAATTATGGGGAACGGGAGCCTTGGAACATAAAATCCCTGCAATTCGTTCAGATGTAAAAAAAAACTATGAACAAAACCAAAGCCTTCATGGAGCATAATTACACTGAGGAGCATAAAAGAGCATATATGCTGAACTCAGTCCATTATGCAAGAAGGAGCATAACTACCATATACAATTGTACTGTATCAGCTGCAATGTTGTATCATCTCATTTTTCGTAAAGGATACTTGCACATTATTTACCACACCCTGACCCCCGGTCCCATAACAGAGATAAGTTTCTGGAAGAGCTTAAATTAGCAAAAGATAATCAGAATTAACCCTGCACAAGATAATCAAAAGACATCATCTCGAGGTAGGGATGGAGTTGGAATTGAGGTAGGGGATCCAATGTGATTGAAGTAATTAAACAAATTACCTCTATCGAGTTCTGCTCATCCACAGCAAACTTTGCCTGCTCTACAAGCTTAGGATCCTCAAGCCAATCTGCAGGCCATATGCATAGAAATGTCCCGACAGGAGGCTCTGGAACATCGAACCCCTACAATTTGCAAAGACATCATTAAAAAAACACCAAACCCTTACAGTTAGCCAAGACATCGTTCTTTACAAAAAATGGCCAAACAAGGAAGTAATGAAACACATTAATCACAGGATAATTTATCATTATCTGTAGAGCGGCAAAGCAAAAAAAATAAAAACAACGGGCAAACAAACCTAATCTTAGATGACTAATACAATTCAACCTAACCAATACAGAGTACAAAAAATCTTTACTCAGAGCGAATCCTTGCGGAGCAGTCTATACATAAGTGGAGAAACTTTTTCCGTGAAAAATGACCAAAACATCTTTACAAAATACATCTATCCACGGGTCAAACTTGTCCACTAAATGTTGAGGATATATTGCACAATCTATCGTCAACTTGGCATTGACCTTATTTTGGTGTTATATCCAACAAGACAACGAGCAAGAGAGGATTTGAGAAAACAAATTGAACATTACTGCACACCTTCTCTTACACTGGAAAAATTTATTGATGAATCGACAAGATGCCATAATCTCATACAGGGAAAACAGGAGTTTGGGAGACAGAGAGTGAAACACTTAACTGATCGTTGATCAATCGCACAAACCAAACAACTACCCCTCCATCTCAAGTAAATTGAGTTCATTACTGGTATTTAGTATCATTAGTATGTTTCTTAACCAAAAATTACGGCCACAATTTTTTTTAAAATGCAGTTTAATTACATAACTTAAAACTATAACCAGAGTGGCGACCCCCCTTGAAGGTTCACCTAGATGAGTTGGGTCCATAAACTCCTCAAATGGACCCATGATTTTCACCAGTTATGCATCAAATATACATCGGTTCTGAATATCTATTCAAAACCCTAGATTCTATCGAGTTCAAACAAGTATGAGTAACACAAATCGATTTTGAATTAGAACAGAAAGCCATGAAAGTGATGAAACAGGAAACAGAAATCGACCTCGGATATCTCGAATCGTTCGGAGTACTCTCCGAGTCGCGCCTGGATCTCTGGATTGTCCATGACCAGACGTTCTTCGTCAAGATATTCTTCTTGTTGTCCATCTTCGGATTTCCCTCTGCGAATCTTCCTTCTCTTCGTTCACTTCGTCTTCGATTTCGACTCCGCCTCCGTGGGATTGAGATCAGCTCCGCCACCATTGGTCGCAGACATCTTCCGGTTCCTCGATTCCAGTGTCTTCAAGAAAACCCTAGTCGCCGCAAATTGCCAAACAAGAACAACTGATTTTTCACCGTGCGAGAAATAACCCCAAGCGGTGAAATCTGAGTATGACTGATTTATGAGAGTAATCTTGTCATAGAATGTAGTAGTTTCTTTTTTAGGTTAAAATTGATCAAGTAATTGTTATGATGTTTAGATATGTAAATTCGGATAATTTTTTAAAGAAAATTTTAAATAGTTTGATAGTATTATCTATATCATTAAGATGTTTTTTTTTTTGAAATATCCAATAGGATTTAAATTTTATTATTTTTATCAAGAATATATTGGATTATAACAACTTGAGATACGATAGCCTCTTCATATCCCCATAGATGACACTCAAAAACATAACGAGGCATAGCATATACGACCTTATTATCCTCTCGAGATATCAAGAGCGACAGAAATCCAAAAAATTATCAAGCAATAGCATACAGTCCGCAATAATCCCACATACATCTGAGAGGTTTAGGTGTTTATCTTGTAACATCCGAACCAAAGGCAAGCAATCATTTTCCATCACAACTTTAGTGATCGGCATATTTCTTCCTCATTTATACCTTGACGAATGGCCAAAGCCTCATGTCACGAATGAGATAAGTTGGTGAGATTTTTACTTGATAGAGATGATCATCTAGAAAGTCATACCTTTTACATAGTCATATTTTAACACCAAAACTTATCCTAGGAAGTCACAAGGACTTATCCTAAGGAGGTAAAGATCTAAAAAATCATCAAGATTTATCTTGGATGGGTTAATAGAAAAATTTACATATAAATATAGATCGTTAGACCGTTTTGATCTCCACCGTTGATTGTGGAGGAGAACTTGTATATAAAGAGGTCTTGCCTCATTTGTCAAAACCACCAATTTCAATACAAAGCACTCTCTCTCATGAGATCCACATATTCTTCTTGCTTCCAAGTTTCTATTCTCTTTCGGTGTGCTTATTTCTGCCATGTGACATTGAAGTCAGGCTGAACTCGAACGAAAGAATTAGCGGTTTGAGTACCGCACGGGTTATAGGAGTCTAACCCGTGACAGTTGGTATCAAAGCGAAGGTTCAAGTAAGAAGAGAATTGCGGATCAAAACAATATGACCAAAATTATTGAGGAGGTGAATACCGCGAACGTCACTATGCGCAAACGGAGTGCCAAATCGAGGGATATCCTAACGTCCTACGAGTCACGATTCAGAAGAATGGAAGAAATCTTAGAGAAGATAGAGGTGAGATTGGAGGACGATGTGCCAAGCAACGAGACCATTGATGCTTGAGAAGATGAGTTCAAAGGTGAATTGCAAGGTGCCCTAAACTCATTTATGGACAAACTTCGAAAGGAGTTCCAAGTGCAAGTTGATGACGTTCATGCTGTGGTGACTTCTCTACAAGAAGAGTTGAAGGTCATGAGGGAAGATGTTTCGCTATGCAAGACAACCATAATGAATGGAGGCACTAGTAACATTGGGAAGGTACCACGCATTGAGGCTTTCTCTAGAAAGCAAGATGCGAAGAAGCTTGACACTTTTCTCTTTAACATGGAGTAATACTTCGATCACTTGGGTGTAGAGAATGAACAGATGAAGGTCAAGATGGCAACACTTGTTTTCTCGGACACGACGACCATGTGGTGATATCGTCACTATAACGACTTCCTAGCGAATGCCTTCTCTCTTGACACTTGGGAAGACTTCAAGAAAGAACTCAAGCTTCACTTTTATCTGGAGAATGTCTAATTTAAAGTTAAGAGACAACTTTGAAGGTTGAGGCAAGTGAGACAACTTTCAAAAGCTTCACTTTTGAACACGGAGTTGCTTTTCCAAATCTAGGACATGTCGAAAGAAGACAAGCTCATCTTCTTCATGGATAGACTTCAATCATGGGTAACTTTAATTGTCAACTTGTTTGATCAACTTGGATGGATGAAATATTTAACCAAGTTGGATCTTCGTTCGGGGTACTATCAAGTAAGGATCGTCGAAGGAGACAACGTCAAAACCACATGCATTACTAGGTATGACTCGTTCGAGTTTCTTGTCATGTCTTTTGATCTCATAAACGCATCGGCTATATTTTTATATTTTTATGAATAATATTTTTCATTCCTACCTTGACAAATTTATGGTAGTGTATTTAGATGATATTGTCGCCTATAGTGCCATCTTGGAGGAACATGCCCACTTATGAATGGTGTTCAAAGTCTTGACAAGCAACCAATTCTATGTGAAGAAGGAGAAGTGTTCGTTCGCTCGTTAAGAAGTTGATTTTTGTGAGCATAAAATGAAGGACAGCAAGCTATTAGTGGAAGACGAAAAGATACAAGCAATCCATTAGTAGGAACCACCGATCAAAGCTTCGGAGCTTTGTTCTTTTCTTGGATTAGCCAATTATTATTGACGATTCATAAAGGGATACTCGGTCATAGTATCTCCCTTGACAGATCTCTTGAAGAAGAACAAGGCATAGACATGGACGGAGTTGTGTCAAAAGACGTTTGAAGAGCTCAAGAAGATGGTAACTTCGAAACTTGTTTTTAGCCTTACTGATTACCACTCCAAACCATTCGAAATTTATACCGATGCCACACATTTTGTTATTGAAGGGGTTCTTATGCAAGAGGGTCATTCTATTGCCTTTAAGAGCTGCAAGCTCAATGATACGGAGAGGCGCCACTCGTTCCATGATACAAAGATGACGACGGTGGTCCATTGTGTTCTCACTTGGAGACATTACTTGTTGGGATCCAAGTTCATCGTGATGACGGACAATATTGTCACAAACTACTTCCAAACCCAAAAGAAATTGATTCCCAAGCAAGTAAGGTGTCAAGTGTTCTTAACAGAGTTCGATTTTGAGTTTGCCTACAAGTCGGGGAAAGCAAACTTGATGGGAGATGTATTAAGCCGCAAGATAGCGTTGGCGACATTGTCAGGGCCGCAAACTACCCTCTTGGGAAAAACATAACTTGCTAGGCTGACCTATTATACGCTTACTTGTATTGAGCTCAAGCTGTTCAGGGAAGTTTCTTACGACTAGTAAGGAAAATCAGTGACATCCGCTATGTCTATTTGATCCATTGTGTCGTTTTGCACTTCAGCTATCACCATGGCAAGCATCACAACTCGCAAGTGGAGGAGTCGGACAAAATTATGCACAGCTTTTAGCCAAATATGTCTCGTCCTATGAATCAGCTACCAAATCGACATATAGTGGAATAGTTGATCTTCCATCGATGATTTTTCTTGCCTTGATTGTCTTTATGCTTTCGTCTAGCTATAGCCTTATAGAAAACAACATGACACTATCTACATAATATAAGCAAGAAGGAAAGTACCATGGAGTCATTTTTCGTGAAATGGCCAGCAAACCATGAAGTTAAGTGGATGTGTGCATTCTCGTGATGTCGTCATACAATCAATATTGTTGGCCTTTGCTTCGATTTTCCTCGTTGGGATCTTCTAATGATATCGATAAAGTCATCACTATTCATCGCGATCTTCCCCATGCTTTCATTAGTATCCCGAGTATAATCAAAATAGTCTATCCAAATAATGACTTAACAATCATTTCATGGATGGGCGGATGAACTCTATAATCTTTTTATAAAGAAAATCAAGTCTTACATAACAGGTGATTCTGGTCTACAATACATAAACACCCTCCCTTGATGACATTACCATAAACAATGTTCGTGTTACTTTCACAGTTATTTGACATTAAAACAAGATAGCAATCATACACAAGATCAATGCTAAATTCCTTCTATTAACAACCAAGATTTGATATGAGTGCATGAACCTAAAACCATCTTGTTAAACAACACAACTTTGATGTCGTTGTGATGAACAAAGCTTAAGAATGACAAAGTAAACGTAACCTTATAATTAATGCGCTCGAGTCTCGTGTTATTACTCAATTCTAATTTAAATGAACATTTCCACTTAAGGTATTATTTAACTTTTATTTTAAGAATTTTTCGTTATTCGTTTTAACGATGCTCAATAATAATGACATATACATATCATCAATATATATAATTTAAACCATCATTACTATTTCGTAAAAAAATTATGAAAATAACATTTAATCGTTTTAGAGCGTGGTTGTATTCCCTTCGTCCCATATTAAATGCTATACTCCCCATCATTATACTATTTAACATATATTTTGAACAGTTTCGTTTGTCGTTTTAATGATGTAAGAAAATTATGTCACTAACGTCAGGTTGAAGTACATAACTTAAATTATTATTAATATTTTATGATAATAATCTAAAAGATTATGTTTGATCGTTTCACACTACGAGTCAAGTTTTTTTTTTCTGATGTATTTTTTAAAATGTTTTTCCATCTGTATTGTCATATTCAAATTCTTGTAATCTTCTTCCATCCTACGACAGATTAGTCATATATGTTTTGATTGCTTAAAAAATATTGATTTTATTTTTAAATTAATCAAAATATTTTGATTCCATATAAAAATTTACACTTAGAATATCTAAATTAAGATTATTACGGTTATCATATAGTTATACTCGATCCCAAAGCCTTCGTGGCAGACCACGACCATTCCCACACGGGACCCTTCTCTTTTCCCCCTCTCTCCAATTCTCCGATCATGGCCGCATCAAGCTCCGGTGTCACCTCTCCGATCCCCGCCGGCGGTGACCACCGCTCTCACACCCTCCCAAATCTCTCCATTTCCAATCTCACACACTCATTATTTCTCATTTCTCTTCTTTGCAGATGCAGTTCAAGTCCTCGTCTCGCTCCTCGCGGACGACTCCGCCGCCGTCCGCGAATCCTCCATGGCTTCGCTCAAAGAAATCGCTGCACTGTAAAATGACGCATTTACTGGTCATTAGATCTCGTTTTGATCGGATTCATTGTTGATTGTGTGATTTGATGTTTAGGAATCCGTTGTTGGTGCTTGATTGTTGCGTGACATTATCGCGTGGGGGACGCAGGGTATGGTGACGGTGGTTTGATTTGGTTGATTTGAGGTTTGGTTGCTGGGTTTGTGAGTGTTTTTGTGATTTGATGTGGTGATTTTTGTGGATTTGGTGTGTTTAGAGGTTTGGGAATATGGCGGGGTTGTTTCAAGTGATGACGTTCGGGGTACGTGCATTGGAGACGGCAGAGGTTGATCCTTTGTTTATGGCGAGACTAGCGAAGATCGCTACTGCTGAGATAATTTCCTCTAAGGTTTGAGCTTGTTCGTTAGTGATAAAAGTGTGGTATCCGGATGTAGTGTTTTCATTGGACTTTTGCTCGGACTTTTAGTATGGCGTATGATGAAGTCACTGTTATGGTGCAAGATTGGCCGTTGAGTTGCATTGTCTTGAGTATTTTCCAAACTGTGAGCGTTGAATTGTTAAATGAAGTGAAGCTGTGAAATTGGTAAGTGCGCTAGTGAAGCTCTGAAATTGTGAAACTCGATTTTGACGGAGAATAATCTCGAAATGCAAACTTCTAAGCTGGCTTATTATCTGCATGATTGTATATTTATTCAGTATATCTTGTAACTACATCATTATTTTCATGTGTCCGTCCATTGGTGATCACCATATTCATGCTATCAATTGCTTTTTATGTTGTTGGTACAATGGTTTTGTGGTAAAAGGAAAAGGCAAAGGCAAAGTAGAAAACTACCTTTTCACCTTAGTCTCTGCTGCCTTGATCTGTCAAGTTGTGACTTCAGCATTGTTTTCTTGCAGGAATTTAACTCTGACTGGCAAAAGGCTGCTTTTGGGTTACTTGTATCGATCGGATCACATCTTCCTGATTTAGTAAGTTGCTGATTTTCTGACAATCATTCTTAGGATACATTACACTCTTCTTTTGTTTGACATTTGTTTGGTGAATGATTTAGTCCAGTATGTTGTGGTGGATCCACAGTTTCTGGAACTTGATCAATATGTTAATTTACTGATTAGATTTCTCTTAGTACCATAATTATTGGTCATGTTCTGTGCCGCTCCCACTTTGTCTCTTTTTCTTTGCTATTTCCTTCCATTTTTTGCCATTCTCACTTTTTCCATAAAAAGCGTCATAAAAAGCATATCTATATTTATTTGCAGAATGCTTGAGAGCCTCAATTTGTTTCACTAATTGTCGAACTACAAATAAATGTCACAGTTTTCATCCTGATATGAATTAATATGATAGAGTCTCTTTCCTTTGCTCTTTCCTTTCGATTATTTTTATTTCAAACACCCAAATATATCTCCCTCATTGTCTGATACTTTTGCTTCATCTCATGACAGATGATGGAGGAAGTATTTGTGTATTTGTCAGGGTCAAGTTCAGCTTTACCTGCAATGGTTCAGATACTTGCTGATTTTTCGTCTACAGAGGGTTAGATATCTTATGTTCCTATTTTGTTTCCATCAGATTTAGCTATCATTTTCATACATTCTGCAGTATCTGAACTTTTCTGGTTTGATTTGATTGAAGCTGCACTGTTTATTCCACGACTTAAGGCTGTCCTATCTCGGGTTCTTCCTATTCTGGGGAATGTGAGGGATGTCCACAGGCCAATATTTGCTAATGGTAATTAATACAATTATCACGAGCCAAAGTTTTGTATTGATTATGATGTCCTTTGAAGTCTAACAGGTTCTCATTCAATGTGAGTTCTCATTCACACTCGTGGGTGTTTCATGCTTGCCTTAATCTTGTGGTTGGCTTTTATGTTTGATGGTGAAGCCATGTCTTCAGGTTTTTCTAGTTCTAATATCACCTGAATCAGGAAGTGAAAAATTTTGTGTCTATTCAAACAAAAATGTTTATCTTTCATTGTGGCTCCCACCAAATAACTGTGCAATCTCGAATTCGGATTTATCATGTATGTAAATCACTGAAAATTTCTACCATATGATTTTGTGTGTGCCATTAATTGCTTTCTTTTTTCTTCTGTCTTCCATTCTCAAGTGTTCTATCAATCAGAGATCTACAAAAGTGGGTTATCTATACTACACAGTTAATTCTGCAACATCATTTACTGCATGATCTTCTTATAATTCCTTATGGGTGGAAGTTTTGAAGCTTTGGCTTTTTCTTAATGTGTGTAACTAAATGTGGTCGAACGGTAAAAAACTCTTTGCATTAGACATAAGGTGTCTGAAGAGTGATGACCTATACGTAGCAATTTTCCTTTTCCATGTGTGCTAAGAACATGGGAAAAAATTTCCAGCAGTATGGTGGATCAAAAGATTAAGCATTTCCCTCTATTTGGCTGTTAATGTAGCTCTCTTTGCTTTTGCAGCTTTCAAGTGTTGGTGTCGGGCAGTTTGGCAACAAAATGATGAGCTTCAATCTGATTCAGCCCTTGATGAAGATGTCATGTGAGATGAGATGTGGAGTTGTGATAGTATCTTGAGTATGTGGGAAGTCAGAATATTGTTGTGACTGACTAATTTTGTTCATTTAGTACAGGTCATTCTTGAATTCTGCTTTTGAGCTTTTATTGAAAGTTTGGGCAACATCAAAAGATTTGAAGGTTTGTTCTTCCTTTGGTTCTCTTTTATTGAAATTTTTTTTGGGGGAAAAGTGCATTAACCCCTTGAACTTTTCACTCTTTTGTACATGCCCCTTTAACTCCAAAAATAGCATATGACCCTTTTTGATTGTCCTTTTTGGGGGGTTCTTTGCCAAAAATTGAACTTCTTCAAGTGACTAATATGTCAAAATTTATGGAATTATTCAAAATATGTGGGGGGTTATGTGACTAATTCAAAAGTTCTAGTAGTTAAGTGCAAAAGCGTGAAAGTACAAGGGGTGAAATGCTCTTTTCCTCTTTTTTTTTCAAAGACTTATGTATCAACACGTTGAATTTAGGCATGCTATAGAAATTGAATTGTGTCACCAGCTCGATAAAGTGATGGTATATAGATAGGTAACCTAGCCATGAGCTAATTGATTGTTGAATTTTTCTTCTGTTCTTCATGGGCTTTCTCCTCGTCGTTTCTGAGCTACAGCAGACAACTTCTCATATATTTGGGCCAAAGTTGTTCGAAGATGTACCATGCCAAACTAATAGGGCTACAACCATGTGTGTTCTAAAGTGGGACCCAATTGAAAGCAATTTTATTTAGCACCTCTTTTCTTATGGGCACTGAGTGAATTGAAAGTGCTTTAAAATGTTGAAACTTCCTGCCCCTAAGTGTGTTAGTTTATCAACTAACAAATGTTCATTTTCAGGTTCGGGTATCCACTGTGGAAGCACTAGGTCAGATGGTTGGGCAAATAACTCGGGAACAACTTAAAGCAGCTTTGCCTCGACTTGTTCCTACCATATTGGATTTGTAAGATTTCCTTATAGCCTTGACTCGGATATCGTTTCATTAAGTTGTGCATTTTGGGATATGTTACTTTTAATCTCGAATCGAAATCAAATTCTTCCAGTATTTATGAAGAACAAAAATCCTTGACTTGTTTTGTTGCTAAATTATCACTGTGCTTTTGCCTTTTATGCTTTCAGGTACAAGAAAGATCAAGATATTGCCTTCATTGTTACTCAGAGTCTCCATAATCTTCTGAATGCTTGTTTATTGTCAGAGAGTGGCCCACCTATGCTTGATTTCGAGGCATGACCTTTCTCTTTGCCCTCTATTAAGGAACTAACTCTACCAAAATGTTGTGCTATGATAGAAGGCACACAACATATATTATTACATTTCTCTCATGCGAGAGCCTACATGTGCTTAGCGTGACAATGTGTTAACCTACCCCAAAGTAGATGACAAGCAAATACCATTGTCGAACACAACAAATGTGGGTTGTGGTATTCAAACTCTTGACCACATCATACAACCTGGAGCCATTTTGAGAAACCCACTCTATCAAAAACTTGAAGTAATGATAGAAAAGCCACAATAATATTGGTATCTCAATTCTGTCTCATTCAAAAACTATATTGTGTTTTATCAAACCTTTTTTAATCGTTGTAATGTCCTGCACATGATACCCAAGTCACCCAACTTCTTTTTTGATGCCATTTGGTCTAGGAGAAAATGGTTGCTAACAACAAACGATCTCCCCCTCCCTCTTCCCATGCTTTCTTAAGCAGACCAATAATCCTCACTAAGCTGGAGGGCCTGAAGAACTTACTGATTGAAAGAATCTACATGTGATTTCCTTTCAAGTTATTGTCTTGAATTGAACTGTGCTGCTAACGTGTTCTAATTATTCTATCATGTCGGCCAGGACCTCACGGTTATTTTATCTTCATTACTCCCTGTGGTGTTTGTGAGCAATGACAGAAAAGAACATTCAAATTTTTCAGTTGGACTGAAGGTACTGCTCTCTTTCTTCTTCTCCAATTACATATATGAATGACACTGGTGGTTGGTTTTGTCAAATGCATCTTATTTTGGAGGGACTTGTCCTAGTTTTTTCCCCTCACATATTTAGTTTCCACCCTTACCTTCCATTTTGCATCAAGTGATAGTACTGTTTCTGTTTGTCTTCTTAGCCTGATGTAAAAAAAAAATCAAGATCTTTAGGCATACAGAAAAAGCTTTCTATTGAAATGGCTTTTTTAGTTACTGTTTTATAGGTTCATTGTGCATACTATACTTTTCTGGCATGTCTTAAATTCTCCCCTATTTTGGGTTTCACAAGGTATAGGGGTGACCCATGACTGCCTGGAGAAACTCTTGAATCATTATACATAGCCATTTTTATGCTTATATGTTGCTCCTTTTACCTGTAACTTTGTCCTAAAATATTTTCACGACAGACATATAATGGAGTTCAGCGTTGCTTTTTAACTGTTGGAATGGTGTACCCAGAAGATCTGTTTGTGTTCTTATTAAATGTGAGCGTTCTCCACACTTTGCTGCTAACCTAGGTTTGTGCATTCATTTTTATATGTACTGAAGATATATGTTTAGATATGTAGATGATATCTAATCCTAAGAGAGGCATTCTGTTGTGTTCATTGTAGTTTAGCAATTATGACTTGAAATGTAAATGTTGGTCACACCTTCTCTGTTTGCAGAAATGCAAGTTAAAGGAAGAACCTCTGACTTTCGGTGCACTTTGCGTCTTAAAACACCTTTTGCCAAGGTTTAGTTTGTCATCAAGTACTCTTTTCCCCTCCTTTTTCAGTAGCATTGTAGGTTTTCATTTCAGCTCACCCGTTCTTTGTTTCTATTTGAAGATTGTCGGAAGCGTGGCATGGTAAAAGGCCTTTACTTGTTGACACAGTGATGCTTCTGCTAGATGAGCAAAGTTTAGGAGTTCGCAAAGCACTTTCTGAGGTTTGTGCGACTTGAGGTTGTCCTTCAATTGATCAGTGTTGATTTGTCTAATTTTGTTTTTTACTTATCTTGGACAGTTAATAGTAGTTATGGCTTCTCACTGCTACTTGGTTGGTCCTCCCGGAGAGTTGTTTGTGGAGTATCTTGTGCGCCATTGCGCTCTTCCTGAACAAGAGAAGGATAATAGCTCGAAAGAATTTACTCAGCCGAGCAACACTTATAGTTCTTTTGGATACCAGAGATTCGAGGTATACTTCTATTTCTTAGTTGTGAAAGCGACTAATATCTATTTAACAGAGTGGCTGTGTGCTAATAATAGCCACTTTGGAAGGATTAAGTTTCTATGTTGCTGAGTGTATGATATTGAACATTGGGAGAGAATGATATTTGGAGGTGTCTGGACTCTGGTGTGTATAGGTAGCAGGATGTGGTCGGTGATATTTATGTGAATCTGGTGATGTTACTTGTTGATATTTATGTGATTTCAGATTATCAGAGTAGTTTTTGTGTTTAAACAGCAGATGCTTTTTTGTTGTGCCGGCTCTTAGTACCTGATGGATTTCACTTCTCTATGATGCTTCTATTCCCAGGTGAAAATTGGTACAGGCAATTTGGCTGAACTGAGATCAATTTGCGAAAAGGGTCTGCTTCTATTGACAATTACTATACCGGAAATGGAGGTCAGTTTTGTACACTTTCCCTGAGAATGTAATACTGAATTGACTGAAAGCAATATTGTATGGGTAAACCTAGTTTCAAACTTGAACATACAACAAATCTGTGCAGCATATCCTTTGGCCTTTTTTGTTGAAGATGATTTTGCCACGGGCTTATACTGGTGCAGTTGCCACGGTGCGCCGCTTCTTCTTTATACGTACCTTGCTTACTTCCCCTGTCTGTTTCTTCTGTGTAGCTTCTGTAAATTATGTAAGCCAAATTTGCTCGAACTTTTGAAACTTGTGGTTGTGGGCCTTGTGGCTATGTTGAAAGTAGTGTTCAGTCTTAACCCCATCGGACTATCTTCTTCTACTTCACACCAATACCCACAGGGATTGATTCTCGCGTGTGCATCCACTTCTCTTTGAGTTTTACAGTTTTGCACTAACTTATTGCCCATGTTTTAACTTCAATTTAGGTATGCAGATGCATCTCAGAATTGTGTAGGCATAGATCTTCGAGCAGCAGCATGATGCTTGCTGAATGCAGAGCTCGTACCGATATTCCTGTTCCCGAGGTAGAATTCCTATGGTTTCTGACTTCTGAGCTTTTGCTGCATATATGGGGATTTATATACAACATGGTGAAAATATCAGGAACTTCTTGCTCGTTTGGTTTTGCTGCTGCATAATCCGCTTGCTAGGGACCAACTGGCGACACAGATTCTCACTGTGAGTGTACTTTCAACCGGAATCTAATTATATTTTCCCTTTAGGCATATTATTTCATTCCCCTCTCACTTGGAAGTTCCAGCTATCCTGGGGGAAACTTTCTTGTTTTGGGGAATCTGCTCTGACTTAATCACCTGGTTTATGCAAAGGGCTTAAGGCGAATAGCTTTAGGCCTGAAAGGCAGAAATTACTCAAAAAGTCATGCAAAAAGGGACTGGAAGAGAGAGTAAAAATCAAAAGATGATGAAACAGTTTCCATACTTTTTTCAGTAATTCAGTCTAGAGCCCTAAGTTCAAGTTTTCACTAGAAAATGGAATAAGCAAAATGGAACCTGACAGTAACGTTTTGTTTGTGCAATGTATGACTGCCAGTCTCGCTCAATGTTTGAAATTGACGGTTCCACTTATTGTGACTAGTTAACATTGATGTGCACAGAATATTTTCTGAATTTATCAAAATACTAGAAAGGGGAGGACATGAAATACACAGGATACCATAGAAGATTTCCTTGGTTTTGTATGACTCCTGGTATTTTCTGAACGTAACAGTACCCTTTTGTTTGTTCAATGGGTGACTGCCAATCTTGTTCAATGTTTTAAATTGACGGTTTCACCTGATAATTATTGTGACTAATTAACATTGATGTGCACAGAATATTTTCTGAATATATAAAATTGCCAGAAAGGGGAAAGCATGAAATACACATGATACTATAGGAAAAATCCTTAGTTTTGTATGACTCCTGGTAATAAATCTTGTATGAATAGGATGAGATCACATTTTCCTTTTCGTTAGCTTGTTGTCAGCTATGACAGCAAGGTTTTAGTGACCTCATGTATTTCATGCTCATTTACCTGGTATTTGTTTAAGTGCTTTCTTGCTTCTTATTGTCTGTCTTTTACAGTGCATAAATTGTTCCTTATTTATTGTTGCTTCCTTGCAGGTTCTCTACTACTTGGCCCCAATTTTCCCGAGGAATATTGGCTTGTTTTGGCAAGATGAGGTACTGCTTATATGTTAAGAACCATGTGGATGTGCTTATATGTTAATAATCATGCATTTCAATGTACTAGCTTTGTTATTGGATTTGAAATTTGAACTTCTCCTCGATTTAGTCATTAAATTTGATATGAATTTTTTATCACCTTTGAATTGAGAGGCATGCTTGACTTTATTAGGATTTTATGTAATAGATTTTTTTTCCTTGTGTGCCCTCCTGAGATCATGCATTAATGGGCTTTGGGAATATATATTATCCTTATTGCAATCCCAGTTTGCAATATAATTCTCTGTTTACATCCTCCTCTTGGCATGCTCCTATCTGAATTGGAGTCTTTAGGAGTAGGTAAATTGAGTTTTGTTTGTAGCCCTGTTTATGGTTGTCATGTGTCTACAGCCTCTGTTATTATTTTTCGTTGTATGTGGACTTTGTGGAACTTCTAGAGATGCGGATATGGTGCATGAGATACTTGGTGGGCTTTTGTACAAATTAACTTGAATCAGTTGGGGGATTTACTTTTTTTGGGCACAGCTGATTGTTCTCCCCCTACCATTGCTTTTTTTTTTTTTTCTTACTAATTAAAATGTAGCTTCCAACTTGTTTTTCTTTCTTTTGGTAAGCTGTAGATTCCAAAAATGAAAGCATATGTCAGTGATACAGAAGACCTGAAGCAGGATCCTACGTATCAAGAGACCTGGGATGATATGATAATTGATGTAAGCAGGCGGTTGTTTAGCTTGGACATTTATTTACTATATGTAGCTCATTATGTCACTATTTTTCATATGCTTTTATCTTTCTTAACAGCTCATGACCAGAAAAAATTCAGTGTCAATAATTATGTGTGTTTTGGTTTTAACCAATATCCTAAAAAGCCCTAGGTGGCCCTGGGCGATTAAGTCACCTTCTAGCGCCTAGGCAGCGGGCAGGGTATAGATGGGTGTTGGGTACTGGAATTCGTTGGCCGATAGTACAGCCTGCCTGTAAGGAAATTTTTGGTGTCTAGATGCCACGTCCCTCCTACGAAAAAAAGATATCCATTGCTTATGCACTCTTGTGAAGTACGTGTAATTTATTGTTGATATTTCAGGTTTTTGTTTGGTAGTTTCTTGCAGAATCGTTGGATGTTGCTCAAGATCCTGATTGGATGATCTCTCTGGGTAATGCATTTGCCGGACAGTATGAGCTATATGTGTCGGATGATGAGCATTCAGCACTACTTCACAGGTGAGTTAGGCCGTGACTTCTGACAACTCATGACGCGCTGTTATTCCAACAGGGAAGATGACATGCAGGTTACCTGGTTAAATTTTAGGGTAGTTAATCTCTAAATTGAACTTACTCTTCAGCATGGGAAGAGGGGATATGTTGCTGGCAATGTGTTGTTTGGGAGAAACCAAGGGTGAATATTTTGTTTTTCCTGGGGAAAAAAAATCCCAACATCACTTAATTTCCCAATGTCATTTTTTCTGCCATTTTCTCTCCACCTTTGTTGCTTTAGTATTTTTCTACCGTCATTTTCCTTTGTTTTCTCCCAGGAATATTGCTAACTACATTTTCCCTTTCCCCTCAAATGCTCTTCTGTGAGGATCACTTGATGATTCTTTTTTCTATGTCCTGTTGTAGGTGCCTGGGAATCCTCCTTCAAA
The DNA here is from genome assembly GCA_001925005.1 of Drosera capensis. Taxonomy (NCBI): domain Eukaryota; kingdom Viridiplantae; phylum Streptophyta; class Magnoliopsida; order Caryophyllales; family Droseraceae; genus Drosera; species Drosera capensis. Next base: position 3,600 of record LIEC01009491.1, on the reverse strand, counting down.
AGGTGGATAACCGGATTTATGTACGCCATAAGATTGATTTGATGTACAAGGAGTCTAATATTGTTATCCCAACAAATAGGTTGGGTTTGGCGAAGGGGATGGGACTGGTATGCCAACTTGGTTCGTCTGAACTATTCAGGCTCTTCAATCGCTCTTTTGCTACGCGATTTATTCTTCGTATGCTCCTTCAGGTTGCCGCATCGCATTTGGATACTGTTTTGGAGAAGTTAAAAGAGATTCTGGATTCTGCTGGTCAAAGTTTATTTCAGAGGTATGTAATATAAGTCTTTTCTCTGTTCAGACACCCTCCATTGCAATTTGTCATCAAAAGTTAGAAGCCTCCCTTCAATGATGATACATGAAGAATCTCTCATTGATATTTATTCCTTGAGCTAGTTTTCTTTTCCTTCTGGAATAGTGCATCATGGTAGCATCCTATAGAGCTTGTTTCTGTTCTGATTTTGCTTTCATCATGAGTTTGTACTTCTGCAGAATTTTCTCGTTGTTCAGCGATAAAGCTAGAGTAGAAGATTCAGATGATATACATGCTGCTTTGGCTTTAATGTATGGATATGCTGCTAGATACGCTCCATCAACGGTTATTGAAGCTAGAATAGATGCGCTTGTGGTATGATTTTGTTACTTCTCTAGATAGCTAGATAGTTCCTTGAGGAATAGTTGCTCTGGCATTTATTTCTCCTTCCTTTGATTGGGTAAACTCCTTACTTGTTTTGACTCTCTTAAAGGTCTTGGCTTCAAAGTTTTCCTAAGACGTCTTGAAGTAGTGGTTATGAATTTAGTTTCTTACACTGTTCCAACAATTTAATTTTATTTAATATAACCTACTGGGCCTCTTCGTTTCAGGGAACAAACATGCTGTCACGGCTTCTTCACGTTGGTCATCCTAAGGCAAAGCAGGCTCTTATTACTGCTATAGATTTACTTGGTATGTAACTGATGCAAGAGAGTGGTTGTCCTTAGCTTAAACATTGCTTGACAACTAATATGTGAGAGGACCTATTAGTAATTGTTCCAAATGCTGCATTTTATTTGGTCTTTCATATTTGGATTGTCTGGATGTTTTTGGCTTCTTCTGGTTTTTCGGGTATGGGATGTTTTCTGCTGTTATGTGCTAAATCGATGCAAATTGATATTTCTTAGAAATCCTAGCATTGATAGGGCTTTCACTTGAAGGTGGTTGGCTATGCAACATGCTTAAACATTGGTTATTAATTTACCTCCGTAATTCTGTAGCTTACCTATGAAGAGCAACAAAACACGGTGTTTTGTAATCCGTGAATGTATTTTCTGCCCAACATACCACTATCATCTCAACTTCAGTTAGAGTGAGCACTTTGCATTTTCTCTTGTGCTTAAGTTATGACTCAGATGGTTCTCTACTTGCTATGCTCAATTTAATGGAAGAGCAATAGCTTTTGCTTTGTCTATCCTTGATTAGAAGTTCCATTTAATAGTCGGACATTCATTGAATAGTTCCGCTATGCTTGATGGGTGTTGATCATAGCATGAACATGTATCTGATCACACTATTTTTTGTCTGGCTGTCTATGTGCTAGTTACTTCTGCTCTTTGATCGTAAACCTCATCCTATGTCATGGCATATCTTTAAATATGATGTTTTTTTTTACTCTCTGTTCGTCACATGCCATAAGTTTTCCACCAATGATGAAGCTGCCATGTCCCTAAATTTGTTGCTGCTAGATCACCTATATTCGTAGCAGCCTACTTGGAAGATGTAGCCATGTGCTTCTCTTGTAATCTTTCCTTTTCAGTTGTTTATTTATTTTAGCAAACTATCGTTCTCTTACACTCCTACTACCTATTGGTTTATTTTTTTGTTGTTATCCTTGAAAATATTTTGCAAGTCAGTGCAATAAATAGACACGGTTTTGCAAGTTCAGGTAGAGCTGTAATTAGTGCTGGAGAGACAGGTGCATCTTTCCCACTCAAAAGAAGAGACCAGTTACTCGATTATGTTGTGACTTTGATGGGTCATGATGATGATGGCTTGTCAGACTCCAATCTTGAACTCCTTCGCACCCAGGTCATACAGCTTTTCTAAAGTGGTTTTCATGCTTGTATTTTCGTTAGGCTTATCTGCTTTTTATATTTCAGGCTCTTGCTTTGAATGCTTGCACTACTCTGGTTTCCGTGGAGCCAAAATTGACCATTGAAACCAGGAACTTGGTTCTTAAGGTACCAGAGCTTAATATATAGTTGCTTTCTCAGGGCAAGGTGCTGCCTTCCCTTTAACCAAGTCCAAGTCCATGGCTATTGTAAGTTTTTAACCTGTCAGGCCACTTTGGGATTCTTTGCGTTACCAAATGAACCATCCGAGACGGTCAATCCCCTCATAGACAACCTCATCACTCTTCTTTGCACAATTCTTCTCACAAGGTATATTTTTTCTCTACTACATGATGACAAGTTTGCATGGCTTTATAATATGAATGGAATCTTTATAACAAGGTGTTCTGCCAGAAACTACTGTACCTTGCGTGTTTGCTTCAGTGGAAGCAGGGATTTATGTTTCTTACTTTGTATCACACCAAATCAAGCCAGTCTTTGAATTTGGATATGATAAAAAAGAAAACTTCAGGAGTATGCTTCAGTCACTTCTTAGCTCCTTAAATGGTCTCATTGGTAATCAAATCTATGTGTTAATCACTCATCATTCATCTAACTTGTACATGTTATAATAGTGGAGAGGATGGAAGAAGTCGAGCAGAGCAGCTGTTGCATATTTTGAGGCAAATTGATCAGTATGTTTCTTCATCAGTGGATTATCAAAGGAAGAGAGGCTGTCTAGCCGCCTTTGAGATACTTGTAAAGTTCCGCATGCTTTGTGTCCGTGGAAATTGTGCATTTGGCTGCCGTGGAAGTTGTGTACATTTCAAAACTGTTGACCGCAATTTGCACGGGAATCTTTCCAACCTTCCAAGTAATAGACCTTGAATTTTGCTTTCCATTTGGCTTGTTTTGCACCGACCACTTAGATATTTGTCTCGTGATGAGCAGCAGCTTTTGTGCTTCCTAGTCGTGGTTCCTTGGCAATTGGAGAGAGAGTCATGATGTATCTCCCACGGTGTGCGGATACGCATTCTGAAGTCAGAAAGCTTTGTGCTCAGGTACGTGATCTGCTAATAGTAGTTTTTTTGTTTGGAATTATTAATATCGCTGGTATTATTCTTGTTGCTGTTGTATGCATGCATTGTTTAGTGAATATAAGCTTGTCGTTGTTTTCTATCTTTCATTTTATTTATCTACCTAGGTATCTATCTATCTATTTATTTATTTGCCTATTTATTTTGGAATTAGATTCTTGATCTACTCTTCAGTATCTCCCTTTCACTTCCAAGGCCTGCGAACTCTCCTGATGGGTTGGATGTGGAGTTGTCCTACCGTGCACTGTCCTCTCTTGAAGATGTCATTGCTATTCTGAAAAGTGTGAGTTCAATATTTGTTTATACGGTTGATATTGGAGTCATGCCCTGACATGAACTTGTGGCTTTTTCAGGATGCTTCCATTGATCCGTCTGAGGTTTTTAACAGAGTTGTTTCTTCAGTTTGTACTCTACT
>LIEC01009488.1:0-28449 GCA_001925005.1 Drosera capensis | reverse complement strand
ATTTTTATATAAAAAATTATTATTTATTATAATATATTCATTGTTTTTTCTTTTTAACTGTTATAATAAATCTCATTAATATAAAAAAAAATTTTTTAATCAAATTTCATATAAAATTTTCATAAATCAAATTAAAATATCATGTATGTTTTAGAAGGAAGGAGAGATTAATTCTTTTCCAATCACAACTCATTGGGTCAAAACGCCACAAAAGCGTTGGACATAAAGTTCGGCCATAGCTCGAAGGTGTTTATGGGTTATTTAAATTTCTGTGACCGTGTAATTTTTTCTTTTATCCTAAATGACAGAACTTGCTTTAAAACTTCATTGGCCTCATGGGAAACATGAAATTAGGTCTTTAATGTTTTCACATCGTGTCAAAATTAACATTAAGGCGTCTTGCTGTGTTCTAAGATAATCGTTCAAAGCTATTTCTCTCACTGATTTTGTCTTAAATAGGAAAATCTCATAGACGTACTTGTGTCATGATCGCGCATTCGTGACGAAAAGTTACTGAAAGAAATCTTGCGTTTTTGATTTGGTTTATTTATGCCTTTGTTTATTCAAGTGCTTTTTGCGTTACCACCAAACCCCAACAATCTCATTTACAGGCAGATTGCCATGCCACCACATTGATTTTTTTATTCCGTATTTGATTTGATTCGATTTGATCGTTGCCCACCTCATTTCCTTTGGAACACATTTCAATCATGAACCCTAAATCCAATCTTTCCCATTCCCAAAATCGTATCATCATACAAAAAATCAAATCCACCATCTAGGGTTCCCATCATTGATCAATTTTTGCCATTGAAGTGCTTCACTTTCTGCTTTTTCTCAAACGCCACCACACGTTCTCTTTGAGGAAAGAAAGAAAAAGGGTTCATTGTAGGATCAGAGGACAAGGAAAGTTTCCAGTTTGCTTGAAAAAGGGTTTTTTGGGGGTCGGGATTTGGTTCAGTGTGCGGTTTTTTCTTTGATATTTGATATTATTGAGAAAAACCCAGATGAGAGTTTTGACCTAGGAGATATGGTTTATCTGGGTTGGGTGTTTTATACAGACAGAGGTATTGTAATGATGCTGATCTTGTAGGGAATGCGATCGGGTGTTGTTGCGATAAGCTTTGTTGGCGAAGTTGTTTGTTCTTGTGAGTGGTTGACTGTGGGTTTGATTTCAATGAGTTTATTTGGAAATGATGAGTTGCTGAATCCTTAGAGTGAAAATGGGATGTATTCATAGTAAAATGTGTGGATGCCAGTGTGGATGCTGTCATCCACGGCTTTATCGTGGTAAGAAGAAGGCGAACATGAAGAATCATAACAATGGTGGAACTCCTCGGCGCAGTAGTCAGGATGTGCTTGGAGCTACAGTGAAATCATTGGATGTTGTTTCTGTTCCATCTCATGGTTTCAGCTTGCAGTATGCAGTCCTCACCTTGCAGGGTCACTACCCCGACTCACCTGGGAAAGAAAACCAAGATAGTTATTGCATTGGGACGTGTGTCCAAGGGAATCCAAACATCCATTTCTTAGGGGTATACGATGGGCATGGCCAATATGGCGCAGCTTGCTCGCGGTTTGCGAAGGATAGGTTGTTGGAGAAGTTGGCGAATGATCCTGTTTTATCACAAGATCCAGTGAAGGCTTATAATGATGCGTTTAGTGTTACGAATAATGAGTTACATTCTTGTGATATAGATGATATGATGAGTGGTACAACTGCAATAACGGCCCTTGTTGTGGGTGATACCATATATGTTGCAAATGTGGGTGATTCTAGAGCTGTTATTGCTGTTAAGGATGGGAACCAAATTGTTGCTCGAGACATGTCTCGTGATCAGACTCCTTTTCGACAGGATGAGTATGAGAGGGTAAAGCTTTGCGGAGCTAGGGTTCTAAGCGTTGATCAAGTTGAGGGATCTAAGGATCCAAATATACAAACATGGGGCAGCGAGGAGACTGCAGGTGGTCATCCTCCAAGGTTGTGGGTTCAAAATGGCATGTACCCTGGAACTGCTTTTACTAGGAGTATAGGAGATCTAATGGCTGAAAAGATTGGTGTTATAGCTGTGCCTGAGGTTGAAGTGGTTCCCTTAACGCCTGATCATCTATTCTTCATTGTTGCAAGTGATGGGGTCTTTGAATTTCTTTCCAGCCAAGCAGTCGTCGATATGGTATGTCTACATTGGAATTCAAATTTTCACAGTGAAAAACAGTCTATTTCTGTTAACCGTTGCTCCCCTGAAATCCTCGATATTGGTTCTTATAAATTATTTCCACATGGGTTTTGTGAGTCTGATTCTGGAATATCGCATCTTATTCTTTCATGTATGATGTGTACTGTAGGTTGCAAAATTTCCAGATCCTCGAGACGCATGTAGAGCTGTAGCAGGAGAATCATATAAGCTATGGTTGGGGAATGAGAAGCGAACAGATGATATAACTATCATTATTGTTCATATTGTAGGAGCAGGTTTCGATCCCTTGATCTCTTCACACATTGAAGAACATTGAAGAAGATAGCTGAGCCGTTTATCATGTGTGGATGGAATGTTGATAGGTTGCTCGGTCCCCCTTTTTTTTTTTTTTTTTTTTTTTTTTTTTTGTTGAAACTCATTTTTACCTTCTGATAAGCTTGTATATATCATTGTATATATCATTGCCCCTTCAGGCAAAATTGTGTTAGTGGTATGCTGCCAAAATCTTGTTGGGGATGCTTTTATTGATCTTTTAGATGGCTAAATAGAAAATTAGTAAGCCGATGTTTTTCTTCTACGTTGCAAATGTAGTTCACCTTCATTGTAACTAGCATGTATTGTAAACTGGATCAGTTTCAGCTCTTTGTATTATGATTACACACTGATCTGAAATTTGATGAGCAATATTTATCCACATCAAATAGTAGGGGCTTCAAATTTTGCTCAACTCCAAAGTTAAAGGCAACACATACTTTGCAATATTATCTTTGTTCTGAGATTTAATTTTGCCCTCAATTGATGCTCTGACTTTGCAAGTTAAAGGCTTCAGTTTTTTTCTATGCTCGTTCATGTATATTTTGAGACCAGAGTTTTGCTTAGATGATTTCATCTGAAATGGTGGAAACGTACCAACCTTAAAATCATTTCTGCCCACCACACATGATTCTTCAAACCTTGTTCTTAGATTATGCTAATTGTATACTTGCCTTCGATCTTGTCACCCTCGTATAGTCTTTGCTTTTTCTGTTCCTTACCAAAACTAACAATCATTATGACGGTTCCCCATTCGGTGCAAATTCACCTGGTCGACAGGCTTGCAGGTTATTTTCATTCATCCTACGAATTGTACAACTTTCATTGGACAGATGGAGTCATGTATCGCAACAACACTATATATGCCAGTTATTACGCGACCACACCCGAGCTAGTAGATGAAGCCAAAAACTACTAGAGTTCATCTCTGAGTGGCACATCTTCAGCATCGACCACCACGGTCTCCAAAACAACGTCGCTGGCGACATTCCCATCAACACCAACAGCACTCGCCGACGAGCAGTTGAGACGGATCTCCCCCTGAGTGCCTGTCAACACGCCAACCTGTCCCATCTTGATCATGGCCTTGACAAACTTATCAAAAAACAGCTCCTGGTCCTCAGCAAAGCTCTCCACGATCCCCTTGGTCACATTCTCCACGAACAGATCCTCATCTGATGTAAAAAGACCTCGTCGCTCCACAAGATTAACATAGTACTTATTGTCAAATGTGTTCGGGGTTAGTGAGTCCATGTCAGTTGTGTTGGTTGATGTGTTGGTTGGGCAGACGATCTTGAGCTTGGCAGCCAGGGTCGGGTCCAGAGTCGGGTCCTGGGTCGGGTAAAGGCGAGGGAGGAACGAGAAGCAATGGGATAAACCGATGGTGTGGGCACCTGAGAGTGCCACGGTGTCGATGGCATCAAGGCCCTTGGTCGCTAGGAGCGCCAGGATTTTGGTGGCGTTGCTGAAGGGTGATGGCAGGTTGGCTGAGACCGTTGCTTGTGTCGCGAAGGTTAGGCTGTCTTTCCTGCCTAGAGGGATGTGGTACTTCGGCCCTCCTGACTGTAAAGAATCGTCAGAGGCAAAAAAGACTATTGTCTCACACGACGCGACATTTATTTATTATTTTTATTTTTTCATATATATTTAAAAAATATTGGATTTAGAAAAAACTAAGAGTCAATTTTTTAAAAGTCAACTATAAACATGTTAGCGTCTTTGATTTTGGTATGTCTGTGGTAAGTTACATGGATATGGGAAACCGGAGCATATCGAAAACTTAATTTGAATGATTTTCCTGAGGTAGCATCGTACCAATTCTCTCCCTACAAATATAGAAATGAACTTGGCGGTCACCAACTACCCAAAAGATCTTTTGACTTACAAAATATTGAGACTATTCAACTTTTGTAAGAACTTCCACTTTTCATTTTCCTTATCTTCCAGAAACTCCCTTTTTCTTTTTCTTTTTTCCACCTAATGTGAAGAAATAATCAACGATATGTAGCTTATATGAAATGGAGTTCATTTCAAACCTAAGGAAACCACTGCTTCACGATATAAAAGTTGATGAATTATTATCGATTTTTCGAAAAACCTCTCGCTGAATTGAAATAAACATGCATGATTAACTAGCTGATAAGAATCAGAAAATTGATATTCATCATATATATGGAATGAAGTAGCTTGGGACTTCTGATGACTAGAATAGTGGTTGATTGACTAGTATCCAAGCAGATAAGATAAAACTCCCTGGTATTTCCATCAAAATCACTAAGAGTTGAATGGTATGAAGTATTAACTCAAAAGTATTCATGAATTAATGCCACATCTCCTTGCTAGACATGGCGACAGCTTGTACGTACTTCGTTGATTATATCAAAATGGAATATAAAGCTGTATTTATTTTTTAAAATTGTGTCGTTTCACGATGATTATGTTATTGAACTTCGATTTCATCAGGTATGAAATCAAGTATTTTGTTTCGAAAAGCTCAGTCGATGAGAATAACTTACCAAGTGGACTGCGTCACGGGCAGCAATGGCAGCAATATCTGCACAGGAGACGACTTGATCACCACACTCGTCTTGAATCAGAGCTTGAAGGTCATTGATCGCTTGTAAAGCTCCTCGCCTTAAACTCAAGTTTGGTGGCGCCTGCTGCTCGCTAGGATTAGCGGCTGTTCCATCGAGCAACACTGATCCGTCGCACCCCTACACATGCACGTCTCATGTTATCATGCACGTCTCAAAGTGTCAATTGATCATTAATCAAAGTAACGCCATTTCTCGTGTATATAGTGAATACCAACGATGTTTTGTCACTGACAAACTGCAGAACTGACCTGAACGAAGCAATCATGGAAGTGGATGCGAAGCAAGCCCGCGGCCAAGCCTATATCTTGCTTGAACACTTTTTCCAGGTGTTTTCTGATAATGGTTTCAACTTGTGGGCAAGAGTAGTCATAGAATGCCCATTCAAGTCCTTTGCCAAGCAGGGTTTGCTCCTCGCCACCATTGGCGTGATCAACATAATCTTTTGTGGCTGTTGCAGCAGCAGGCAAGCTCTGAGAAGCTAACAAGGAGAAAAAGAACAATGAGATGAAGCTGGTGATCATTGAACTCGAAGAAGTAGTTGCCATTTTGTGAAGTTGTTTTGGATATACGAAGGCATGCACCTAGTTAACAATTTATATAGTGATTTGAAAAGCTAACTTGTAGACAATGAACAACTGTGAATAGACGATGAATTTCATTGAATAGTCTAGCTAGCTAGGTGTGAATATCAAGTAGTATCAGAATATAATCTACAGTGCAAGTTGCAATTAGTTGAAAAGTATATGAAATTTGATGAATTCAATGACTAATATTGAGTAAAAAGTGTGAATGTCTGCTGTGAAAAAGTAATCAAGTGTGCAAATTGCATATACTCATCCCGTTTTAAAATATAAGTAACGGTTTAACCCGATACGTAAATTTATATGTGCGTTGAATTTGTATGAAATTTGATTAAGAAAGAATATTTTTTGTGTGGTAGTGGGGTTTAGTGTAGGAATTGTGAGAAGAGATGATGGGTGTATTGTAACAGATAATATGAATGTTTTGGTAGAAGTATTTGTTTATGTGAAAATGTTTGTAAATATGATATGTTATATATATTTTGGGATAATTAAAATAAATAAATATTATTTATAATATGTAATTTTATATATATTACACACAATCCAAATTGAGGAAGTAGCAGAAAAGCATGTGAATTGTGAGGAATTTTATGGATGATAAGATTCTTTCTCATGAAAGGTTTTTGAATATTTCATGTTACTGGTCATCTTTTCTTGATGCTTGTGTGTAAATTCCTTTGTAACGTGTGAATCAATGGGCTCTTTGATAGTTGAATTGTCCGAACTTCCCACTCGGTAACCAAAGATAGCATAAAATAAGATGCTGAATGAACGAAAGGTTTGTCAATTCTTCATCTAAACTGCTCTAGGACTAGGAAGCAGAGGATGACGAGTAAGGGACTGCATACGTATAGATATACCCCTTTGCTCTCGTATGAAATTTACTGGTACAAACATGTCTATAGGAAATAAAATAATCTGCTATGCCTCGGCGAGAAACTGAAGACAGGCACGTACAGAAATGAAACTAACAGGTAATATTTTAACAACAAAGGTTAAACCCCTTTATACAAAGGTCGGCTATAACCCCAGATGAAGTCTCTATGCCTTTGCCTTTTTATCATGAAGAAGGCAGCTAGATTCCTATACGTGAATTTCTAACAACCCTGTACTATGTATGAACAACAACGGGTGAGAAATATAAGCCTATGGTTCCTATCGCCTTGTGCTTTGCCTTGCACCAGTAGCTTGTCTCGTCTGTTCATGAACATTTTCATCGGAGCGAACAAGATCGACCTTGACTATATGATGGTCGGATGTGCCTTTGGATGAGATGACAGAATACGATCCAGGAAAGAACTGGTATGTCAAGTCTGGGGATGAAAGAATATAATCTACCCGAGTACCATACTTGCAAGTCCCCTGCACACCTGTTGCCATGTAATTTTGTTATAATCCGTCATTAACATCTGATAGAGAAGTGTCAGAACTAATAAAGCCCAAAGAGGACTGTCTGAGAAAGAACAGTTAATTGGTCGATCTGAACGTTTCCGTTATTTAACAGATCGACAAGTAGACTCCACTACCTAAGCTGGGAAAAGAAGAATGCAAGAATGAAGGAGCTTACTCTGGCCTTTGGCGATGATAACCAGAGGCTCGCAGTCCCCAGCAAAGACTTTTGCATCTTGATAGCCTCTTTCTTTTACGAGCTCCATCACTTGAGCTCCTGGTTTCGGCTTCCCGATCTCATCGTAGTACTAGAAATTTACTCATTCAATAAACAAACTTCAGCACTTCTGATGCTCCTTTACCCTTTTGGTGAATAGAAGTCAGTGAAATGAAACAAGCATTACCTTGATGATATCGCTCCATCTCTCCTGCGAGTAATCCGATCTGTCCAGAGAATTGAGACCTCCAGCCAAGATGTGGGGGCCTTCGCTCGACTGAAGTATCGCCTTCATCTGTTTCACCCGCCAATTCTCATCTAGGTAGTCAAGTTGGGTACAATAGACATTTATGTCTCCCATCCATGGAACTTCTATTGTAGCCTTGAGCACGTTCCTGCATCCAGCATACCAAACAAAAATAAGTAGGCAAGTCTCTGCCTCCAGGCTTATGATCTCATCATTTTATTTTGTCCTTTAAAGCATCAAACACGAAATTTCACATCGTCTCTTAATTTGGCATGAGACAAATTCATTTTCTCAAAGAAAGCATCAAATAGATTGAAATACCAATAAATTAGACAGCCAGACTGGTCGGATTAACAATTTTGGCATGAATTTTCGTATTGGACATTCTACTGATGGGATTAGTCATCCTATCATCTCTCAGCCAACATGCCAAACCCTACGTCAGAACTTTGGCCAGGAAAAACAAGCTTCATTCACAGGAATTGTGAAGCTCGGCTAGAAATACCAAAGGACTAGTTCACAGCTAATTCACAGCTCAATTATTGGTAACTTCATTTCGTGTAGCTCATGATTCTTTTAATAATCATGAAAAAAGAATACATGATGAGACAAGACTAAGTGCATGAAACCTGATATCTTCATCATCGCGGATCTTCTGAACACTCCACCTCTTGATCGGCCATTTTGAAAGGATCGCATTGCCATACTCCGGAGCCCAGCTTTCAGCAAAAACGTACTTCATTCCAAGAGCATTAGCTAGATCAGATAAAGGTCGCATCCGTTGTTCTTCAGCAGCCTTGACGTCTTGCAAAGCCCATACATCGGCGTCAACCTCTCTGAGAACATCCAAAACAGTTCTGCTGCAGCTCAAGCTAGCTGGATTACCACTGAACGGGAAACATAGAGGAGACCTCACCGTTAGATCGCTCATATGGTTCCTAGATGATAATATGCTTCCCTCATGCTGAATCGAGCTATGTAACTGGCTTTGTGCAAGGGAGATCTCATTCTCGGGAAGGTTAATTGAAACCCTCAATTTGGATTTACTGGGTTTCCTCGGCTCAGGACAGTCATCGACAGGATGAGAAGGTCTAAGAATACCTCTAGGGAAGCTCTTTCTAGACATCAGCGGAGAGCCTTCTTCTTGGAGACTTGTCTTCTGAACCGCAGAAGCTACTGCGAACAAAGCAGCATTGAATGTGGCAATCCGGATAGGTTTAACAGGCACTGGACGTTGGCCATTGGACGATGAGCTATGGCCATTAAGATGAACACTAGACTTGCTGTTGTCTGATTCTCCTTTGCCTCCACAATCTGATCTTGACCTCCGAAGCCTCTTTATAACAACTCGTTGCTTTGGTCGTCTCCATATCAAACATTGTAACCTTGAACTCATGTTCCTGATCTTCCTCACCAGTGATAAAAACAGGCGCAATATTTCTCCACGGCAGGCTTTGTCTTCAGACTTCGTTGATTTCATTTGTCCAGCATCACTGCACATAAGGTGTCTGCATGACTAATAAATATACAATCTCTGCCCAATCAACCAAAAAGGGAAGGAGAGTAGGTCATAATTTTCCATTATAGGCTTCCTTTCTTTCAACTTTTTTCACACGTTTAATGACATAGGACCAGGGACAAGATAAAGAAGAAATATGTCATTGAATCACGAAGGGAATCCATACCTACCTGATTAATTAACTGGAAACATCATATTGAGATATGGTTTGCAGGGAAAAGGGCCCAGCTCTCCGCCGGACGTTGATGCTAAAATGAGTATTTGAACCAACTCCACCAAATCGGGTAAATCCTCTGCTTGCTGTTTCATTGTTGTATTCGCTAAGTTCATGCCGTTGTCGTTCAGACATGTGGGTTGGGAGATGGAAAGGTTAATGTCAGCTTACCCAAGAATCATACAGGTTGTAATCAAGATAAACAATGTGTCAACTGCTCCAAAAGAGAGTATCTGTGCTGACAAGTGACCTGGATCGCGTTGAGGTCATATTCAAGAAGTCTACCAACTCCTCATTCCACCAATTTGGAATCTGCAAAAGCTGGAAAGAAACAAACACAACTTTGTCAATCCCCAGAAAGAAAAAGGAGATCTGCTAATTTAAAAGACAGAAAAGATCTATTCAATGTTTGATTGCATTTAAGGAATGCTCAAGGATAAACATTAACATCTAGCAAAAAGATCAAACAAAAAAAAACATTGTAAATTCTAGCAATAGATGAACCATCCGAAGAAGATCGGTTGACAGCAGCAACAGCATGAAAAATTAAGCTTAACAGAAAAAAAAAAAAGTTCACAGGAGATAATTAGTAACGTTATACCAACTCATTATGAGCTTATGAATACCAAGCCATGGTGTGGCCCGATTGTGCAATTACTTAGCAATTGATATCGGCAAAACCAGGATGAAATAAAAGCCGAGATAAGAAAGAGACAAAAGCAGACCTGTAGCTCGAAGACATTCATGAAGTTGGTAATCCCTACAAATAGAAAGTGCTTTATAACTTCACTTTATGACCAGGCTTGATCATCACCAAGCGTAAACAGAAATTCAACATTGAGAAATCACAGATGCATAAAAGAAAGAAAGCCAGACGCGACATGGATGACGCATTGATGCTAGAAACTTCATCTGGCGAAGCAAATCAACATCATTTAGTGTTGACATGATTCAGACCCAGCTAATTGTGTTTGGTGTGCTGATCTTCCAATCCACGAAGCAGTTTTCCCTAGTTTTCCATACAACTTGAGTTCTAAGAAAGGAATGAAACGATCTGCACAAAATTGGAAGAATTAATTAAGCAGGGAAAGCAGAATATAATCGATCATATACTCAAGGCCGAAGACACAAGACTTACAAGAACAAATGAAATGGGATGAAACTCCTCGTAGTAGAGTTGACTGAATAAAGTCTTCACCAAATGTTGTTGACTAAATTTTGCTACTATGTCATGAGCAGACAATAAACAAGTAAACAAACGGAAGGAAGACGTCACAGAACAGATGCTTCAACTTATGAGATTACACCATCCACGGAGTAGTTAAGAAAATAAGCTCAGAGAACAAAATAATGTTGTAAAGAAAGAGGTCAAGAAGTGGACAGCAGCAGATCAGCAGCAACCCTAGTCACATTGCAAGTTTCAAGTTAACTTAGCACGAGCCATTCAACAAAAAGCATTAAAAGAAGAAGCCCGACTGTCCAACTGAAGAGTTCAAAAGGATAAACATCACTGTACCTCGGATCGCTTCAAACTCCTGTTTGGTCGCGCTTACACAGGTACCTTGAATCAGTTCCCCGCGGCTTGTGACTTAATAATAGATTCAAAGGGAGAACAATGTACCTACATAAATGCAGTAAATCACGCTTCTTGAAACTTGAACCTCAGATATCCAGAACTCTTTTCACCCGAGGTTCCCCTCTGATTCTGTAATTTTTTTCTCTAAATATTACATGGGTGCCATGAGAAAGAATGAATACTGATTACTGGGAAAAAGAAATGAAATTTTATTGCTTAAATTTTAGCAATGATCCCATCTAAAACTTCAGTACAATCATTGTAATTGTTAATATGAAAGAATGTAAAACATAAACGCACAGTGCATATAAGTTATCGACATGTTGCCGAGAGTTACAATGGGAAGGTCATGGCCCTTCCACCAACTGACGTGCAGGGCATTTCCAAGATCCAGGTTCTGTCATCTATTTTACCTAGAATCTGATGGACAGCCCACAAGTCATCATCAAGCCCCCAAGGCTCTAAGCAGCTACGTTGGTACTGAATGGAGAGAAGCACCAAAGAGAAGCATTATGTTCCTTCTGTGCATCTAATCATCAAATATAGCCTCCAGAAGGTTGCCGCATGAACCGTCAGTTGTGCTTTCTTCAAAGAGTCCGTTAAGTCCACTTTCCTTCCTGGCTCTTCTTTCTTTGACTATAGCAAGCAAAGATTACCCAGCAAAAAAAAGCAAGGAAAATTACGTCATTGTTATTTCAGAATTCAGAGAAGCGTCATAACAGAATATACTGTTATAGCAAGCATGAGGTCAAGTCCATACCACCAAAATGATGAAGGACTATTGAAGCTGCAACCGTCACATTCAAATAAGCAGTCCCACATCCATATTGTGGAATGTAAACAAAAAAGTCGCATATCTCACATCCATTTCCCAGCAAGGAACATGCAGCAGCAGGAATATAACTACAGATGATGAGGGTTGGAAAATATTCTTAACTTGCTAACACTGAAACTTTAAGCTATCTTGCAATAACTCAATTGCCGACATCAGTAAATTGAACTTGTAAAAGTCACGCGAAGAAAGTTGTAGACACATTTTTTGTGCTAATAAATATAGCAGGACTACAACATCAGTATAAAGAGATGTTGATAAATTTTCTGAAGTCACGAGAAGAAAGTTGTAGACACATTTTTTATGCTAATAAATATAGCACGAATACAACATCTAATCTAATCTATATCGTATTACCCAATCGTTTTTAAACGGCACACCATTTCGATAGCAAACAGTATGACGGGACATTATTGTCATTTTTTAAAAATTACACTTAAAAATTAAAACCAATTAAATAAAATCATTATTGTCATTTAAAAAAATATCAGTTAAAAAGATTACAACTGATTAAAAAAACTAATCTAACCAATATCTTAACCAATCGAAATTAAAACGACATCCCGATTCTTTACGTCATAAATCACCGTAACTTAATTTTTATTAATTTAATATATATCAAAATATAATCACCGTGATTCCACATGATAAAATTCTCAATTTAAAAAAACAAAAATCATATCTAAATCTAATAACCATGATTTAATTTTTTTTTTATAAATTGTTAAGTCTTTAAGTTACCTAAATTAAATATAAACTTTAATATCTCAAATTGAACACAACATATTTGGATCAAATAAAAAATATAAAATAAGCATGTATACAAAATCATACAAAAACAAATAATTATTAAAAATCCTAACAATTTTATATATGAAATCCCCATTTAGAATTAATAAAACAATAACTTTATGCACTATTATTTAACATTATTATTTCTTTACAACTTTTCATTCCGTGCAGCGTACGGGATACTATTTTAATATATATCGTATTACCCAGTCTTTTTCAATGACAAAAGACAAACGATATGATATGGCATTATTATCATTTTTTTTAAAAAGGAAAATTCTCAAAAACTACAATAAAAATAAAAAAATTCTCATTCAATACAACACGGGAAAATAATTCCTACAACATACACCTTCTCCATCACCAAATTCCTTCTTCCTCTTCAATTCTCTCCATCATCTGCTCTTCATTGCTACACTCTCCGTCCTCGTCATCAAACTAATGCCAATAAAAACAACCAAAAGAAGCATAATAATTTGCATAAACAAAAAAAAAAGCACAATTCAGATTTCTTCGTTGAGTGATCACAACTCCTACCCAAAACACTTAAAACACAAACTAGGACCGCAATATATAACCAGTCGTGTAACCATTCCCACATAATCATTCAATGATGTTCAATGAAATGCCACAAAGACATTCGCAAGATATTCGATGAACTACTACAAAGAAACAAGGCGTCAAATCAAAATGGAAACAGAATATCAGGTCATGAAACAACATGACAAAAGTCAAGGATAAAAAAAAGACACGATTCGATTCTTTACATGATCAAAAAACTCAGGCGCATTATGTTATTCATAACACAAGAGCACTGTTTCATAACAGTACGCCTAAAGGATAAAAACAATACGTCTTAGGATTCCAAACTCAATTCAACTATAAGACAATGTAAATCTCTCCACAACAACCAAAAGCTCATCTACTCGATTGATTTTTGCTCAGTGATGGGTTTATGAGCCTGAGTAGAGTGATCGATAACTTCCATGGAGAGAGGTCGACGACGGATGTTGTCGTGGTTCATTGATACGATTACTTGGTTGAATGATAAGAGGAACAACAAAATAAATGATTCTATGTGATATTAGATGTGGATGGTGATGGTGAAGGCAAGGGATCAGTCGAGGAGGAGTGGGAGTAGATAACAATAAAATTGTATGTGTTGGGATTTTTATTCCGTATGGTATGTTTTTTATAATATTTTGAAAAATATATATCTTAGAGAAATTTTCTATTTAAAAAATCAATTAAAAAATTAAACCAATTAAATAAAATCTAATCAAATATATATTAATAATTTAAAATTAAAACAACATCCCGATTTCTTCTCTCATCACCCACTATATATTAACTAAAAAATAATCTAAAAACCAATATAACTTTTTTTAAACAAGACTGATCTAATATTTATAATCTAATATGTATCTAATCGTCATGATTCTATCTTCACTAAAAAATTAAAATTAAAATATTAAAAAACTTATACAAGAACCATCAACATCGGTCTAAGGTAGAAAAATATCTCATCTATCTCTATACAGTTGCACAAAACTTCAAACAACAAAAATATTTGGATTATAAAAATTTAAATGGATAATATGATAATTAAACCAATTAAATAAAATCTATTTTCTATTTAAACCAAATGGAATTTTCTATTTAAAAAAATCGATTTAAAAATTAAACTAATTAAAAAAATCTAATCAAATATATATTAATAATTTAAAATTAAAACAACCTCCCGATTTCTTCTCTCATCACCCACTATATATTAACTAAAAAACAATCTAAAAAATACAATAACTTTTTTTAAACAAGACTGATCTAATATTTATAATCTAATATGTATCCAATCGTCATGATTCTATCTTCACTTAAAAATTAAAACAAAAATATTAAAAAGCTTATACAAGAACCATCAACATCGATAAGGTAGAAAAATATCTCATCTATCTCTATACAGTTGCACAAAACTTCAAACAACAAAAATATTTGGATTATAAAAATTTAAATGGATAATATGATAATTTCAACTTATTTAAATAAAAAAAACTTAAAATCTTAAATTAACATAAATATTTGGATTCCAAAAAATATATTTATCTTATATACAATATCTTTCACAAAATGATAATTATATGATATGTTATTGGATGATATCACATAGATTATTCACTTAAAAAACACGTGTAAATCATCGATTTTTCTTTTCAAATTAAGGATTAGTGGAATCAATCTTTTTTTTTTACGGGCTGGTTTATTTCTTGAAAAAAAAAAATCTTGTTTGGTCCTTTTTGTCCTTCAATCCAATACACTTTCTTAATATTACGCCTCAATCAAATATTTCAATTTCCTTCCTTCATCCGTTACACAAGACAAGAAATCCGTACATCAAATCCTTTTTATTGTACATAATCGACTCATTAATCCCACCTTCAATACCACCATGTGGTCACCCACCTCCATTACCATCACCATCATTGCCACCCACCTCCAACATCACCATCATCATCCACCTCCATCACCCACCTCTAACATCACCATCGTTTCTCTTCTTAGCCGCCATTCACATCCTCTTCATCGTTGCACCTTTGCAAGCACGTGAATGTCGGTGACCCCAAATAGAGAACAAACAGTGCACATTGTATAAATAGGATCGAAACAATGCGCATGTTTTATGTTACATGTAATGGTTGTACTGTCGTCAAAACCAACATCCCCAGTGTTTGATCCAATGATGATGACGACAACTACAATGATGATGTGGTGGCTGAGGTGGCAATGATGAGGGGATCGAAACAGTGCGTATATTTGCTAAACAGTGCGCATGTTTTATGTTACATATAATGGATGTATTGTCATCAAATCTAACATCCGCACTGTTTGATCCGGTGATGATGACGACAACTACGACGATGATATGGTGACGGAGGTGACAACGGTGGTAATGATAGTAGAGATGTTGAGTTAAAACAGTACGTCTTTTATATGGTACAATTTGCAACATTGGTTCGAACAATGCGTCGGGCTACAGTGATGACGAGGACGACGTGATTCTACTAGCGGCGGCTGCGATTGGTGGCGGAATTAGTTAGGGTTGGGGTTGAAGATAACAACGACAAATATATAGGGAAGGATTAGATAAATTTTTTGGAAAATATTTGTGCGGTTATATTTAGGGAATGATTAGATTTTTTTTGTTTTTGTTTCCTAAACACATCATGGGCATAAGAGTCATCGTTTTTGAAATTAGATCTAACTAAAATTTTATGGTATGACCAATAGGTAATATACAAAGTTAAAGAGAACCAATAGGTAATTGGCTTTAAAACCATAAATATAAAGGGAAATTTTTAGAAAAAGGTCATTTACTAAATTAAAAGACAAAATTTAAAACAAAAATCAAAATATTCAAAAATTACCTAATCAAAATAAAATAAAAAATAGATCAAAGTTTTTTTAAAAGAAAAAAATAATACAAAGGTATCTATATCACATAAAAGAAACAAAAATATAAACTAAAAAGCATAATTCTTTTAAAATAAAAATTTACGAAAAAAATAATCTTATCGATTTTTTTATGACATAAGTCATTGAACACTATTATTAATTATAATTTTTCATCCCGTGCAACGCATGTGCCAGTATTCTAATAGCAATGACAACATACCCTATACTGGTGATTGTGTCTCTATCATAGAAGGCAACCGAGCAGGACTTCTATATGCAACATGCAACATATCTCAAGAATCCAAATAAATGTGATGCTATATCATAGAACTCTTCAAAATGAATATTCAGTTAGCAAACGAGCAAAAAGTTCTTGAGAGAAAGTATATGACAACCATAGAAACCTGTCATTTCTCAGATAACTAAATCAGGACCTTTTTTAGTGTGAGGCCGCACATATATACTATAGCATCATTTACCAGACTTGCATAAGTTTTTTGGCCTCTTTCCTGCCAATCACACTAAACCACACTTCAACAACAAGAACACAAGTGAACAATCACAAGTCCACAGCCATGCTTTGAACAACAAACAGTATCAATAAAAGCTCCCTTCATCCTAACACTAACCTCGTTACCAAGCAAAAAACCAGTACCCCACTTAAACGGATGCTGATCGACCGCCACAGCATCATCAGTTATCTCTACTCCACATATATCACAATCCCTCTCCTACACAACACCACCAATCATCAACACAGATCGCACACAATCAATCAAACTCGCCTCCACATAACATTAACGTTCCACATTTCTGTTAAAATCGACCTTGAGGAAATTTCAAGCATCTGCGAGGGAGTAGAAGTGCCGGAATCTGAGATGAGACGTCACCCCGTGGCTACCGAAGGCGTTGAAGTCGCGTTTACCGACGAGGATGAGTTCGGAGACGCCGAAGGCGGTGGCGCTTCGAGCTAGGGTTCCGACGTTGTGCCACTTCGCTATGTTGTGTACCACGACGTAGCTCTCGAATTCAACGCCTGAGATTTTGGGAGGAGAAGACATGGAGGGGGAGAGTGCGGTGGCGAGAAGCGGGAGACGGTGGTGGCGCGGTGGCGAGAGGCGGCGGGGGAGCGGCGCGTGGTTGTAGTTTATTGGTCTATGGTGCACAGCGAGAAATAGAGCCCACGTCGTTTGGATTGATACTTAAGCCGAGAAACATCAATGAAAACTTTGACGATATCGGGGACAAACAAACATTATGTAAATTTATCATGGATTATTATTTATAATGAAAATTATATATTATTTTCAATTTAAATAAAATATTTTTTTTATTTTAAAAAATTACAATATAATTATTTAATATGCAAATTTATGTGTGTTTTATATTTTACGAGTATAAAAATTGTTTTTTGATTTGTGTGAGCGGGAGAAGCAAGAAAAAAAAAATGACAAGATGTTTTGATATAATATAAAATAAATAATATAGACGTTTTGATATTTTTGTAGAAATTTTTTTTAAATAAGCTAATATTATAATTTAGTTCGAACAACCCAATTGAATAAGTATTGTAATTCTTTTGGGATGGACGAAACACACAAATGTGACTTTACACTATTTTTAATAAATATATTGACTTAGTGTGTTTGGTCATTGTGAAGGGAAAATGTGAATGGGTGAAGAGAAAAAAACAATAATGAATGAGATAATATGATATTCTTATAAAATATGAATAATTTGGAACTTTCAGAATTAAATAGTTGTCATTTTATGAAATTTTATATTTTATGTGGGACATCCATTTTGAATAATGTATCGTAATTTATCTTAAATAAAAAAATACTTTTATATACAACAGGGATTCTGAAACGATCGAATATTATTAATTATAGTAACACAAAAAATGAATAATGATTCTTTTAATTTGTTGTATTTTTCTCTTGGACACATAATTTAATGTTTGTAGAACGTGATTAACATATTGTATTATCAACACTTGTTGGTCGAAGTTCGATTCCGTTAAATCAGATCTTGACTTTGAACCTTATAAATCAAGAAAACATATGTTTGATGGTAGGATACATCGAGATCACTAGTTGGAGGTCATAGCTCTCGGATTACGCTAAAATTACGAGTTCTAAGACCCGCAATGACCAAGTAACGAAGTGCTACGACTCTGATGCTGGATTCCTAGGGCTGCCTGACAGCAGCTTGGATCCCTTGATTATCATTCTTAGATCCGATACAGTAGGTGTACAAGATCACACCTAGCAACCGCACTGATTATCGGCCTTCCATATAGAGGTTGAATAAGTAATCACTGAAGCAACTGTTACATTCATATATTAGCCAGTTCCTATCAGAGACAATACTGGTATGGCCACGATAACAAGGATCAACAAACTCTTCATCTTTGTAGTGAAATTTCATTGTCTAAGCTTTTGAACATGACGCTTCAAATGCATTATTCACTTGTAAGAAAGGAGTCGGTCAAGCGCTTATTCATCACACACAAGTACCCTGTTACCCATGCCATGAAAATTTATGGGCGAGCAAAGCGTGCTGATATACGGCGCTGTATAGGGCTCCTACACGAAGGGCAATCCTTCATTCCTTGTTTCTCGTGAAGCTCGTTGCACGTTGTGCACACCACCTGATGAGCACAAGGAAGGAACACAACGGACATCTCTTCCGAGAGGCACATTACGCACTCCCTTTCCCGTTTTACCCCTCCTTCGCCTGAGAACTCATTGAGTTCATTCTCCATCCCTGAAAGATACAAGGCATGGGATTCCTTCACCGCAGTGGGGAACTTGAGGTCTGTCAGCTTGCTCGCATAGCTTCCATCAATCCCCCTCCTTAGTGCTGCGATCTTTGAAGAGTCCATCTTGAGTCTCAGTCGCGATATATCTTTCTCGAGCTTCTGGATATCATCTTTATACTTCTGAAGGTTGATTTCTGCCTTGGATTTGATTGCATCTTCTTTGGCTTTTGCTGATGCTTCAAGCTGTTCTCTCTCTTTTCTTGTTGAGTTGGCCTCTGTGAGCATTTTGTCCTTCGCCTTCTCTTCCTGTTTCCATCTAGCCTGCAACATTTTTTATCTTCTGAAGTTAGAAATACATCAACAGTAGTCCTTGCAATATGTGTCCGCAAAAAGCTAGCGAGAAGTTCAGAGTGCGCATGGAGCCTCCTGCATACTATCACCAGATACACGAAAGAGAAGGATCAATAAGTCATCCGCAGAGGCCTACATTATGATGCTCGTCGTGCTTTCAACAGCTCCTGGTGCTTCAGTAAATCTAAAAGGAAAAAGAAACGAGAAGCTTCTTCTTACCGTCCTAAACCTGCACATAGCTCGATCTGTATGTACAAAAAATGATATATCCCGAAGGAAGTCCATAGCTCAGACTTTGGGGGGAAAAAAGTTGGTGGGGGGTGGGGGGATGGATGTTGGTTGGAGGATATTGCAAATGAGCTACAAGTTTAACAAGAAAACTACGAACAACGAATTCTAATTTATACAAAAAACTTGCATCTCCGATTTCCAGCCTTCACTTCATTTTACACTTTCCATTTAATCAAGATAAACGACTAAATTGCATAATTTCTTACCTCACTTACCCAGAGGCTCTTTCCATCTGAGGATTGATCTTGTAAGTTGTAATCAAGGCATACCTCAACAGAAGGGTGTTAATGACAGCAAAATAATTCATAGCGACAAAAGGGATGCCCACATTATCAGGATTGCTTAAAAACATGACTTCAGAATACCATCTACTAGCATGTTCTTTCCACGGGAATGAATCGGCACTGACCTCTGATTGAAGCTACTTATATACTTCAGCACTAAAAAATACTAATTGCTTTTAAAGAGAGGAAGGGAGAAAAAATGGTAAAGGATGCACAAACCTCAAGCTGAAGCTGTGTGTCTTGAGCCTGCTCTACTTCCACCTTTAGCTCTGCCAATTTACGTCTCTCGGAAGCAAGCTCTTCCTGAAACAAGGTTTTCTGCTTTTCCCACGACTGAAACTTCATCAGCGTCTTCTTTTCCCTCTTTGAGACTTCTTGACAGCTAGCAGCTGATTCTGCAGCTCGCATTTTTGCAACTTCCATTTCTTGTCTCAACGCTGCATTCTCCACCTCAAGCCTCCGAACTGCAGCGTTGGCTCCGTCAACCTGTCCACTAGCCTTAGACAATGCATTTTCCATCTCAGAAAGCTTCTTCATTGTGTTCTCTTCCAAGGTTTGTTTTTCTTTTTTTAGCCTCTCCACTTCCTCCTTCTCCTGTCTCAACGTCTTAAGCTCAGCTTTGTCCTTACCCAGCCGACGAGCAGCTTGCATAACCTTTTGATTAGCCCATTCTGTCCACTCTTGAAGCTGGTTTTGCAATTCCTGCACCCTAGGAATTAGATTAGTGATCAGCTCAGCTTTCTTCTCCTGAGGTGCCCACTTAACCAGGGATAAATCAAAATCTATCTCGGGGCAGCTACAGTTTGAAGCCACAGTATCACAATTGGCGGGCAATGGCGATACATTACATTTAGTAGCAAGTGATAATGACAGTTCTGTATCAGTTGGCGGAGGTATTAAAGCTGGAGAATTTACGACAGGTGATGCCAGTGAGTTATCCGGTTTTGGTAACATGGGCACAGCTTGAACAGATTTTGGGCTGAGGGATGATGGCGCATCCAGTGATGAAGAAGTGGACGATGAGAACAGGGAATTGGCTTGAAGATTAAGGGCCCCAAACTCCTGAGGCACGTCAACTCCGGCACCGTTGCTTATCTTTATGGAACAATGCTTGAAATGGACACTAGCTGAATCAGATATGGATTTGAGTTTCTTATCAAAAAACAAGCCACCCAAACCGCTGAGCTTCCCCGACCTTGAAGACCCTTTCGCACCATATGTTCGGTGGCTTTTCTCTAGATGAAGAGACTTCTGCCGAAGTATAGAATCTCTCTTAGAAGTACCAGAATGAATCTTCCTACTAGCCACAAACTTTTCTTCCGAGGCAGGAATTTGTGAGGATCCCACGGCAGAAAAAGGTCTGTCCATATGGAGGGAAGAGGCAGTTGAGCCATTTTTCCCCGAGCCTAACCCATTAAGTGAATTTTTGATTTTGTTGGCCCTTGCAACCCTTGAAACCTTATCCATGTCGAGCTGAGATATATTTTTACAAGGATTAGATGGACCAGGCATGGAGGGACTTGGAAGGCTTGCTTTTGTTGCATTGGAATCAGCTTTAGCTTCCGGATGAGGGGCAGTGCATGTACTACCATTTGCAGTCTCACTACTGAAGAACCCGCTCAAAGGGTCACTATCCATTGTGCATGCATGAGAAACATTCATGTCGCATATTAGCAGGCACCACATCGCATCCCCGGTGCTAAAGAACGGTCTTACCTCTCGCAGAACACAGACCAATTCCGCAAGTATGTACTTCTCCAATTGCTTTAAATTTGCAAAATAGTGCTCCTTCGAAGAATCAACTTCTTGTCCGTTTCTAAGATATGCCAAAGTGTTATCCACTACATTAGATACAGTGTCTTTACAACCATAATAAAGGCCAGACCTCAAAACGGCCTTGGTAGCTACCTCTTCACTGTAGCCACAAGCAACAATTTTCTTGATTGCGCTCTTGAAAATAGCATCCAAGTTACTCAAAACAAGTTCCTCCAACTGGGTTTCGGTTAAGTCACTCCAATCAGCATCATGAAATTCATGAGCTACTGAGTCCCCCTTGAGGCGGCAAGTTCCAAGATCAAATGACCCCAAGCCACTTGACAATCCAAGATCAAGTTTCAAGGCTTCTGAACGATCTTGTGTAACCCCACATATATCACAAGCACCGGTGTGCCCATGATTTATATTCATCTCAAAATTCTCATATGAATACCCATATGATGGGCATTCAGTCTGAGTTGATGATGATAGGGTCTTACTGGGGTCGTCATTTGCAGGAGGATCAGCACGAAATTTCCTCTTGTTCCGACTCCCTTTTTCTTGATTCAACATAGGAGGACACACCTGGCCGCTGCTTGCCTTAGCTACCATAGACGCCATTCTTCAGCTGCACAAAACAGTCTTTTCAATTTACCTTTCAGAAAACCACAGCTAGCTATAGACAAACATATCTCTTAATCCACTATACTCATCCCTCAAACACCAAATAAGAAAATAACAAAAAAGAACCACAAAACGTACACGTGAAAGATTACAGGATCCAATAAGCACACTTAACTCAGATTAGCTAACATCACAACAATCCATTGGACGCAAAACCAAACTCAAGAAACTTCCAACAGCACAATTTGTCCAATCCAACACATCAGAAACCAATTCACCTCCTCTCACCAGAGAAACATAGGTAAAGGAGAAACAATCAGCCGCACAATGAACACAACTCATTCTTCTGATCAATCAAGCAGATGGAAAAGACAGTTGAACTATCGTAACTATTGCTAAACCAATAACATCATAAGTTATGATGTAGATTATACTCCATAATCATCTTTCTATGCTTGAGCTCTTGATACATGTTTATCAGGTTAGGTGTGAATAGAGGTCACGAGTTGGAATACTGCAATGCTTGAGCAACACCAGTTCTTCAAGCCCGAGTAGTACATTCAGATGACAGAGCTTGTTATCATACCAATTAGGTATATCCTTAACCTTCCACCACATCATCATACTTTCAGTAGAGTTCGTCCCTCAACATAGTCGAATCAGACTCTTACTCTGCTAAATCCACGGAGCTAAACCACGCAAATAAATCTCCAAATCCCTCGTCGTATTTAAAATAAATAAAAAAAACTAAAGCAGACATGACCATCAAGTTTATCACTAAAATCTCAAATCCGACAAACACCCAATATCAAACCCTCGAATTCAGCTTAACCATCACGATTCAAACACACAAGCACGACAAAATCAGCGATCGAATCCGCCGATTTCAGCGATCCGATTAACATAGACAAATCAAATCCGACCATTAAAAACTATAGAATTTTGGGCCACAAATGATCTGATCGAAATATACCTCGACTTGAGGTGATCGATCGAGGAATCGAGGGGGCGAGGAGATTGAATCTGAGGATGATGAAGAGGAATCGATGGTCCGAATTTTCACTTTCCTTTTCCTTTTTTCTTCTTTGTTGGTATTCTTGGTTTGGTTCTCCTCGCTTGTGTGAAGAATATACGATTGAATGAATGTCTTTTCCCTGTTGTTGTTGTTGTTGAGTTTGATCATGTGTCAATCTTCATCCATATTTTAGAAATTTTGTTAGGAGAAAAAGAAGTTTGTTATCAATAATATATAATTTGTGTTTTATTGGAATATATTCAATGATGAGATTTTTTGTAATTGTTTTTGTTTTTTAAATTTTTAAATTATTTAATTTTTATTTTTCATTCATCATTGATGATAGATCATATTCCTCCATTTTTCTTATTATCATTATTTTTTTAGTTGTAAATGAGAATTACACAAGGTGATCCGTGATTATGACTAAATATTTTAAGTTTAAACTCACTATCAGATATCCTAATACAATATATAAAACATTTTTGTTTGGTCTGAGATACATGAAAATATATTATAATATATTTTAGAAGTTTGGTAAATAGAAAAACATGTGAAACAAGTTGTTTTTATAGTAAAAGTAATTTTCATAGGATCATTCCTTAATATTGTTTTCCAGCACTAGCTCGAAACCTTATGACAATGTAATGAACATGAAAGTACTCTTAATTGAGTTTTCCTAATTGTTCATTCTCGGGGAACCTTCATAATGTTTGTTTAAACCTCGTGATCATAAATAGTTTAAATTGCATCATAAAACAACGTCACATTGGCATATGCCCAATAATATAGAGCCACTTAAGAATGAAGTGCAATAAAGATGAAACTTATAACCTCGTCAATCACGATAACATTATCCATGATTTTTACTTACAGAGACGGACAAAGTTGTCGAAATAGATGCTGAACGAGGAGTTAGATATCAAGCACATGGGTTTAAAAGGAAGACCAAGCTTTCATTTAATTCATCCTTTCATCTATCCGAGTTACCATTTACCAATATCACCATGTAACATACTCATTAGTTCCATTTCAAAACCTCCTTAGTGAAAACAGAAAATTACATATACATAGCTCTTCTAAAAATTTCAATAGTTTAAATCGCATTATAAAACATCGCATATGCCCAATATCGTAAAAACAAATAAAAATGAAGTATAATAAAGATGAAAGTTATAACCTCGTCAATCACAATAACATTATCCATGATTTAACTTACTGAGACACAAGGTTATCCAAATAGATGACGAATCAAAACCAATGTGATATCAGTCATTTTAAAATATCGGATCATCATCCACAGCTAACGTTGATTATGAGAAGTTAACTAGACAATATTTTATGAACCATTCATTTGAAAATTGAACGATTCAATTAAAACAAAAAATAAATATTTTCGTTATTTTTTTATTGAAAAAATAAGATTTTGATTTTAATCAAATCGTGTATGTTTTAGATGAACAATCATACATATGGATTAGATAACCTCGAACATTTCTCTACAATATCATGCCTCATATAATTGTCCCAAAAATAAAATAACATTAAACAGTCGGCAAACCCCAAAAAACAAAAACAGAAACGTATAGAATCCCACAGTGTAAACCCTAACCCCTCAAATACACCCTCGTCAATCTTCACCACCATCATCAATTTCGCCACCAAGTTCACATTTCCTCCATCAATGGCAGCGTCGTACTCACTTCACCGCCATACCACCACCTTCACCTCACCCCAAAACCCTAACCCTATTCGCACCATCCCCAAATCCTACCACACAACAACAGTCATTCAATGGCGGATAAACCCCTCTTCGATTCTCAAAACCCCCAATTTCAACCCCCAATGTCTCATATCCTCGTCCCTCCGTGCTCCGATTCGAGCCTCGACATCACCAGTCCCCGCCGCGGGTGATGGTGAGGGGCAGAGAACGGGGAAGAGGATGGATTTGAAGAAGATAATGATACTGGCAGCAGGACCGATCGTGATCGGGCAGGCCTGCGAGTTCGATTACTCGGGCACGCAGGCCTGCAAGGCGTTGAAGGAGGAAGGATACGAGGTTGTGTTCGTGAACTCGAACCCGGCCACTATAATGATTGATCCTGATCTCGCTGATAGGACATATATTACTCCGATGACGGCGGAGCTGGTGGAGAAGATTCTCGAGAAGGAGAGGCCGGACGCGTTGTTGCCGACGATGGGGGGACAGATGGCCTTGAATTTGGCGGTGGAGTTGGCGAGAGCGGTGCGCTGGAGAGGTACGGGATTGAGCTGATCGGAGCGAAGCTTGAGGCGATCAAGATGACCGAGGATAGGGAGTTGTTTAAGAATGCGATGAAGAGGATCGGGCTGAAGACGCCTCCCTCTGGCATTGGGACAACAGTGAGGAGTGTGTGGAGATTGCCGGGAGGATTGGAGAGTTTCCATTGATTATTAGGCCTTGGGATGGGAGGCGGGATAGCCTATAATAGTGAGGAGTTCGAGGCGATATGTGAGTCGGGGTTGGCTGCAAGCACAAAGTATCAGGTGTTGGTTGAGAAGTCGTTGTTGGGGTGGAAGGAGTATGAGTTGGAGGTTATGAGGGATTTGGCTGATAATATGGTGATTATATGCTCGATGGAGAATATCGATCCCATGGGAGTGCATACAGGGGATTCTATCACGGTTGCCCCGGCTCAAGACTTTGACGGATAACGAGTATCAGCTGCTGAGGGATTATTCTGTGGCGAAGATCAGGGAGATTGGGGTCGAGTGTGGTGGGTCGAATGTTCAGTT
Source organism: Drosera capensis (assembly GCA_001925005.1). Taxonomy (NCBI): domain Eukaryota; kingdom Viridiplantae; phylum Streptophyta; class Magnoliopsida; order Caryophyllales; family Droseraceae; genus Drosera; species Drosera capensis. The sequence goes on along the minus strand of LIEC01009488.1, from coordinate 2,663 downwards.
TGCTGTTAATCCTGAGGATGGGGAGGTGATGATCATTGAGATGAACTCTAGGGTGTCAAGATCCTCAGCATTGGCGTCGAAAGCTACTGGCTTTCCTATTGCAAAGATGGCTGCGAAGTTGTCCGTAGGGTATTCTTTGGATCAGATTCCCAATGACATAACTAAGAACTCCGGCTAGCTTTGAGCTCTCTATTGACTATGTGGTTACAAAGGTTGGCATAACACCCAATTTTTGGATATCTGCATGAAAATCTTCAGTGAACTGTATCATTTTGAGCTGTGGGTGTCATGGATTCACTCACATAGTTTTCTTTCTATTGACTTGTATGTTTGTTTGGCTTGCAGATACCTCGATTTGCATTTGAGAAGTTTCCTGGTTCCGAGCCAATACTAACTACTCAAATGAAATCTGTCGGAAAGGCAATGGCGTCGGGCTGCACTTTCCAGGAATCCTTCCAAAAGGCCGTTAGATCACTGGAGATTGGCTATTCTGGGTGGGGTTGTGCAAAGATCAAGGAGTTAGGGTGGGATTGGGATCAATTGAAGTACAATATTCGAGTTCCAAATCCAAATCGTATTCATGCCATATATGCTGCAATGAAGAGAGGGATGAAGGTTGATGATATCCATGCATTGAGCTTCATCGATAAGTGGTTTCTCACGCAGCTCAAAGAACTAGTTGATGTCAAACAGCACCTCATGTCTTGGAGCCTGTTTGATATGACCAAAGAGGATTTCTTTGAACTGAAGAGGAGAGATATGACCAAAGAGGATTTCTTTGAACTGAAGAGGAGAGGTTTCAGTGATAAACAGATAGCCTATGCCACTAGATCGAATGAGGAAGACGTTCGGTCAAAGAGAATTTCCTTGGATGTTACCCCAGCTTATCAAAGGGTTGACACATGTGCTGCAGAATTCGATGCCAATACTCCCTATATGTACTCGTCATATGATTTTGAGTGTGAATCTTCTCCTACTACGATGACGAAGAAGGTTTTGATTTTAGGCGAAGGGCCAAATCGTATTGGTCAGGGTATTGAGTTCAACTACTGTTGCTGCCACACATCTTTTGCTCTTCGGGTTTGCATTGGACCATTCTTTACCCTTTTCATTTTCATGCATCCTTTGAAGATCCCAGAAAATACCTTCTTTCATCTTGTTTACCATGTTCACTTTCGTAGTCTTAAGGTTTGCGCCTTATTGGACTGTTGTTCCGTCATGCCAAGGATTAGACTAAGAGTTGTCAAGGCCTCTCCTTTTTACCTCCTCGAAACATTTATGCCTTTGCTTCTTCATGTCACGTTTCACTTTTTTTCATCGAGTATAATTCAGAATTTTTTATATCGATATGGCTCATAACTTTTCTCACGAGCATTATTGATGACAGTAATATTCACCTTTGTCTTTAGGATTCTATTTCCTTTAAATTTATTTCTCAAGTTTTCCTCCAAATTTCATGCCATCACAATTTTCTCTGTTTCTTTTGCAGGAATCTGGGTATGAGACAATCATGATGAACTCTAATCCCGAGATCGTATCAACGGATTATGACACAAGTGATCGTCTTTACTTTGAACCTCTCACAGTTGAAGATGTTCTGAATGTTATTGATCTAGAACGTCCTGATGGAATCATCGTGCAATTTGGTTCTTCCATTCGAGAAGTCCCAGGGTTGTGATGTGGCTTTGGGCCCTGAGATGCGCAGTACTGGAGAGGTCATGGGTATTGACTACAAGTCCCCGCTGGCCTTTGCCAAGGCACAGATAGCCGCTGGACAGAAGCTTCCTTTATCAGGCACTGCATTCTTGAGCTTGAATGATATCACCAAGCGTGCCCTTCCAAAGATCGCTCGTGCCTTCATATATCTTGGTTTCAAGGTTGTATCCACCTCTGGTACCGCACATGTTCTTGAATCAGAAGAAATCCCTGTGGAGCGGGTGTTAAAGATGCACGGGGGTAGGCCACACGCGGGTGGCATGGTTGCTAATGGACAGATCCAGCTGATGGTCATCACAAGCTCAGGAGATGCCCTGATCAGATTGACGGACGACAGTTGAGGAGTTTGGCTCTTGCATATAAGATTCCTGTGATAACAACAGTTGCCTGCGCTTTATCCACAGCAGAAGCGATCAAGGCCTTGAAGTCGAGCACCATTAGAATGCTTGCGCTTCAAGACTTCTTCCAAGACCAGGCAGAGAGCATGGCTGCTAAAAGAGTGCCGTCCATCTATTCCTCTTCAATTGAGTAGTCATTTGAGCTACGATGGAATTGAAGTAAACTTTGTGATCAAGCTCCTTGTTACCCGATGAGAACTTGATAATAGCACTGCACTCTTATCTATATCTCGCTTTGGCCATGGAACGGCGATTGATGTAGTCTAATGCTATTTCGATCTTTCTTGCTCAAGTGTTCGTTGTTAAAGAGTTCTATTAGTGCTTCAGAAGAGTGAAAACTATAATTAATGAAAATATTTTATAAGATAAAATGATGATGTTGGGTATCCATTTGAGTTTGAAAAAATATAGAACAATAGGAAGCATAAGTGCATACACAAATTATTAAGCAACTTTAATCTGTTGTTTTCCATGGGACATTGTATGAGACCTACACATTAAGCACATTGAAACATGACCACTAACACAAAGCACATGTCACATTCCTCC